>APKU01000244.1:0-39224 GCA_000472125.2 Hirsutella thompsonii MTCC6686 | reverse complement strand
ATATTATATAGTATTATCCTCCTACCCTAGACGACTTCTCGTCTCTTTTTCCTTCTTTCCTCTAGGAAAGGCCCGAAAAACCCGCCAAACCACATCCGCATAGCCCGAATAAATGCCATTCTGCAGCACGGGCCTTCCAGAGCGCATCTCGTCCAGATCTCAACATGCCGTGGTTGTACTGTGTGTATCACTCGGATTACGTACTGTACATTGTAATGGACACGCCCGACATGGCAAAAAAGCTGGGGCGTTATCCGGGGTCTGGGGTACTGAATCACACGACTGCAGGTCCGTTCAATTGACACTTGCGGCGGTCTTGGCTTCGACTCCAGTCCTGCTTGCTGTGAGGCTCTCCGTCAGGTACGAACCGTAACTGCCGCGGGTCATGTACCGATCTGGCCCCTCTGGCGTCACGCGCTACCTGAACAGTGACATCAGCAGCCAAAGATCGAACATTGGCATATGAATGTTTAGCAATTGAATAAACCCAGCGAGAACAAGCACCAGAGTGCTGCATCAGCTCGTCGCCAGCCTCCATGTAACCCCTCCGCGCGGCCTTTGGCATTATCGGCCGTGATTCACACACAGGGCTCTTTATGGGCGATACGTCTAGTCTCTGCCGAGATGCTTGCAACCATGGGTTGGTTTCTCTCAAAATCCGCAGCTATCGTCTGTTGCTCCGTTGCCACTGTGTCACTTCGTTAGGCGTGGCATTATTCCGCTTTCCACCAGGTCGGTTACGTTTTTTTTCGTGTGACCCTCTCCATCGTCATCATCACATGCTTGGAGTTCAACGATAGGGACCAGATGCAGCTCCAGACAATAAGAACTCATTCAGCGAGACTGCATGTATTCGCGGAAGAGGTGATGGCGCGTTTGCGTCTAAGCATCCAAAACTTAATGTCCGGCACTGCGTCGTTTTGATCTATACCGGACTGCGTCGATTGCTAGCGTGATTGATGTACGCTCCTACGCAAAACTGCACAGCCTGAGGCCGCATAGTGTCCGCGGGCATGTAGTGAACGAAATCAGCGAGTCGCAGTTGCGAAGCGTTATAGCAGTCAGCGCACGCGATATCTCTAGTATCCGTTCGCACCTAGGTGCTGCCTCGTATGAGCAGTGGTTCAATTGGGCGGAGGAGCGCAGCGAATGTTAAGGCAACGAGCATCGGACTTGGTGAAAGACACGCGCTGGGCTTAATCTTAGCAGGCTTATTCTTATTAGCCAAATCTGATTTGCTACCTATGAGGCCATAGATCAGGCCAAAAGTCTTTGCCTTCGACGAGAGACGCTCGATCGCGAAGCTCTTGCCTCGTCCAGCTGGAGATTCACCGTAGTGAAATGCTCCGGCGGTGCTCGGAACTGCCTCTGTCCGGCTGCAATCCTTTGGTAGTCAGTCGTCAACTCATGCCTCGTCTCTGATCCTCAGCACATTCAACTTTCAGTCGGCGTTATCCGGCGTTTCTGTGGCAGCCCCTGATGCCGGCGTATCAACGCCATGCAACATGGCCAGTCGCTCCTCCTCCTTCTTGACACGAATCGCTTCCGTCTCGTCTCGCAACCTCTCAAGATTCCAGGCATCATCCTCGTCGTCCTCTGAGTCGTCCTCGTCGCGCCACTTGCCACTTTCGAATAGGGCACGGCCGGTATTCTCCTTGGCTTTTCGGGCCTGCTCTTCGGCCGCCTTTTTGTCAAGTCGCTCCTTCTTCCACTTGGCGAAAGTCTCGGGCGTGACGGGCGTCAGGTTTCCGGTCAGCTTGTGACGCTCCGATTCTAAAAAGTCTTCCAAAGTCAGGGTCTTGAGTGGTGACTTGTCCATGAGCGCCTTTTCCGCCGCCCGTTGCTCCTTTGTCTTCAGCACAAATCTAGATCATGCGTTAGCCACATAAAACTCGAAACCTCGAGGAGCCTGAGAACCAACCCTGGCGGCAGAGCGTGCTTATACATGCACTTATCCCCTCCATTGGGGCAAATCCAGAACCAACCGTATTTGCCATCTTCAATGGCCGATATAAAGAACTTGCAAACCTTCTCCGTCGTTGATCGCTGGTTGCCTTTCTTGGACAAAACAACCTTGCGAAGCTGTTCCTCGTCCCAGTCGGCGGAAGTCTCTTGCTTCTTACTGTCCTCCTCTTCCTCTTTCCTCGTGTCCGAGTACAAGTTCCTTTTCTCAGTCTTGCGTTCGATAGATAGGTCGTGCGAGAATTTGCACTTTTTGCCCTTCTCGCAATCTCCCTTCTTGTAAAATATGCAGACTACCGTCTTGGGATCGACGCCGAACGGAACTTTTTGTATCTGGGCAGGTCGGTTCAGGAGGGCTGCTGCTTCTTTCCTCGCATCTTCGGCCGCCTTCTTTTCGCGCTCTCGCGCAGCCTTTTCAGCTGCTTTACGTTTCTCTTCTGCGCTTCCTCCTGCCTTCAAGTTCGTCGTCATCTGAGCAATCTGTTTCTGCGCAACCGCCCCCTTCTTATTCTTCATGCCAAAGGTTCGGTCCTCGACTTGTTTCGTCGCAGACGGCTTCTTGCCGCCAACGGCCTTTTCGGCCTTTTTCGGAGGCATCGTAGATTCGTCGTGGGGTTTCGGAGAGAGTGGACGGGCAGTTTGATGGTAGGGTCCTTGGAAAAATGTTCAAGAAACCAGCCTCGATTGTCCTCTGGTGACCCTTAAAGGGGAAACGCCGGAGGACCGATACCGTAGTTCGTCGGTGCTGCTAAAGATCGCAAGTTCACAAATTTCGAACGATTCCCTGACTCTAGCCTGGAGGGACTGCCTTGGGCATTGGTTGGTGGATGAGGTCACCCCATCACGTGCCTGGGCCTTTACGCCCTGGATTTCTAGCTGGGAGAGCGCCACAGCTACTGGAAGGCGCGCTGCGCCACAGATACCAGCAAATACCGCCATGGATGACTTAGGAAGGGAGTACAGGTCCTAATGCAGCCTCGGAAGCTCAAGGTGTCCTCGAGGCTTCGACGGCATCACCAAAGCATACTAACGAAGGAGCAACTGCAGACACCCTCCGACCTCGCCTGGTAAGCCCAGAAATGGCGAATTGATTAATCAAGTGCTAATAGACCAGCCATAGCTTCCTACAGTCTCGTCCGTCACGTCACAGCGACTTCGATCTTCGAGCGAAACCAAGTCCTATCGCAGTCATGATATCCGACAAAGACCTCTTCAGCCTTGCCATCTTTCTGGGCGCTGCATCCATGGTTCTCATTGTTCTGAATCACTTCCTCGAGTCGACTGTTTCACCTACGCAGCAGAAATCCGAGTAATCGAAGGCGCAACCCAGCAAGACGACATGAGTCGCAAAGGACACAGTACAGTCCGTACCAAATGACACGATTTCCGCGCTTATTGCATACATTGAAGCCTATTCAGATCATCAATAGCCCAGATCAAGTGAAGTACAACTACCAACGCCGCGACCGCATATCCAAAGGCTTACACTACTATGGAACAGTCGGGAACGGTGAACCTTTGAGTGCACCATGCGACATTGGGCGAGAACACGTTGCGCTTTAGTTCAAGCGGGATTGAACGGCGGCGACGATCCCTCTTCACAGTCTCACTGTGCTCGACTGCAACGAATCCTGTTTGGTGTGCAACTTTCATTGCACTTGGCGGCCGCAATGGATCTGGTCTCGGTGTCTCGGTTGACTTGCTAGTAATGCGCGCCGAGGCGGCTGCAAGCCCGTAGGCTCATTGATGCGCATAATGAAAAAGAGAACAAAGTCCAAATCATATCAAGTTGGGGAAGGCAGGAAGCTGAATATTGTACTGAATGGGCACTTACTGTAACCAATGTCAAGGACAGCCAGGCCTCGATGGTTCCAAGCTACGTATTCGTACCTATGTGTAATTAATATGAACATGGGGAAATCATTTGCTTCAATAATAGTCGAGGCAAGCGCGTAATTACGCACTTGACCATCATCGAAGGTGAAGTCCAATTGTACGTCTACTGATATACGTGTGATGGACTGAACGAAGCAAATCCACAATGATGAGACGATAACAGCACTGCCTACAGTCATGATCGTGTGTGGACGGACAGTGTTGTACTATTCCAGCAGCTGCAACCGAAGGTGCTAGCCAGGTGCTCATGAAGTAGAAGTACCTGCACACGCACAGGTCATGAGCGTGACGCCATATACTCGTCCCGAACTCCTGCTTACGTGATGGGCAGGCTGGCCGGCCAGGGCTACGCTGCCAGCTGGCTGGATGCTAGGTACAAGGCGACTGCCTGGCGTCTGCTGCACTTCCTGCGCCTGGCATTGCCCCACTATTTTCTACCACCTGCGTGCCTGACTGGTTGTGGGAGTCACGCCGCCCCCCCTTGTTTTCCCTGGCTCCCTCCTTCCTCAGCCCGCGTTCTTCCTTTCTCCCTCTTGATCCAACATCATCCTCATTCGGCTTTGATCACTCTCAAGCCTGACCATCACAACCCACGTCATTCAAGGTCGTGCATCGCGTCGAAGCGGAGCACGTCTTTCTTCTATTTTCCCCTTATCTTTTCATCTTTTGCGACCTTCTGCCAGCGTCGCTGCCCACTTCGCGCAAGCATTCAGATCACTGCTCAGGCCGACCGCAAACATCTTTGTTCTTTGCCTGCAGCAAATCGACTACTTCTACCACCTCACACACTTCTACTGCCATTGCCACGTTTCGCATCGCAATTCTCTCGACTGTTTCATTCATCGACGTTGATCAGGCGAACGCTCCGGATCATCTAGACCATCACATACTTCTTCTGTGACAGCCCCCATTCACCGAGTCATCATGTCCGGCAAGCTCGACAAGCCTCTCGACGAAATCGTCTCGGCCCAGCGCCGCTCTGCTGGTCGTAACCGCACCCAGCGACGATCTATTGGCCGACCTGGAACGAACGCCCCTATTGGCGGCGTTCAAAAGGCCACCAGGCCTGTTCGCGGTGCCGCGGCGAAGCCTTTGCCTGCCAAGGGCACAGCCATGACTGGTGAGAGCAAGGTTATCGTCAGCAATCTGGTAAGTTTCTATCCAGTACGTCGGCTTTCAAACAGAAAACTAATCCTATCGCCAGCCCAAGGATGTCTCGGAGCAGCAAATTAAGGTATGTTGCCGTCGAGGCGCTATATCCTCTGGACTTCGTTCGGCCCATTTTCCTCGCCGCCCTTCCTTTTCTTTCGGCGTTGCTTGTTCCCGTTGGACATGAAAGATTCGTCCCTCGAGCTTCAGCTGTCAATCCGCCCAAGTCTCCTTCTACAGACAAGCGCATCAATCCGCAACGTCTGCCCCTAGAAGTTGAGAACAGTCCTGTCTCGTCATATTCCTCAGTTGCCTGGTCAGCACACTGCAGTGATCGACGATGACGCTTTGCGGCTGTGGCGTTGATGGATGCTTGAAAAGACAGCTTCGCAACATTGCGGCTGCCTCAAGAACAACACCACGTTCAATGATTTGATCCGAGCGCGTTTTGCAGAGACTATATGCCAGAGAGCGATATGAGGGCCTATCGATGCAGCTGGATCAGGATAAAGACCGAACGTCATCAGGACATGAGAGCAGTCCTGCTATGAACTTGTCGCACGAGAGCGAATGACAGTCCGCGAACCCGTGCCCTCCGAGGGAGAGAAAGAGAGCGATAAGAGAGAGAGAGAGAGAGAGAGAGCGAGAGAGCGACGATGAAATGGATCCTGAAGCGCATGGCTGCAACCATCTGAGGGACGAGGGATTGGCATTCCTGCTTCGAGCGAGGCTATGAGGACGTGGTGCAATGCTCGCTCATTCCAGCTGCACGTTTGCCCTCGAGTATGCGAAGACGACTTTCCTTCTCAGGACACGCTTGGACGATCACGAACTCAGCGGTTGTAATTCAGCGGAACGCTTTCGGTTCACTGACGCGAAATCCGCCATAGGAATATTTCCTCCAGGCCGTCGGGCCCATCAAGAGGGTCGACCTCGTCTACGGCCCCAACTCGGTCAGCCGAGGTATCGCCAATGTCACCTTCCACAAGCCTGATGGCGCTAGCAGAGCCTTTCAGAAGTTGAACGGACTCTTGGTTGATAACCGCCCGATCAAGGTCAGCCGAACAAAAGTCAAACCCCGAGCGGCGTCTTAACAGATAATAGATCGAGATCGTTGTCGGAGCAGCTCAGGCGGATAAGGTTATTCCGCCGGTCAAGACCCTCGCCGAACGCACCTCGTAAGTAAGGTACCGATGTTTTTACCACTATATAGCTGACGCGGATTCAGCCAACCGAAGGCCCAACCCAAGTCTGCCGCTACCGGCAAGCAGGGTAATGCTGCCGCCAATGGCGCTGGCAAAGGCGCTGCCAACAAGAAGCGTCGCGGCAAGAGCGCTCGTCCCGCCAAGAAGACGACCGAGGAGCTCGACTCGGAGATGGCGGACTACTTTGTCAGCACTGGCGGTAACGAGAACGGCGCCAGCGGCGCTGCAGCCGCCAGCGGCGACGCTGCCATGGAGGATGAGATTATGGTAGGTTATTAAAGCCAAGGGTGGCAGAGTCTAAGAATCTTCGCTGACGAATGTTACGTATTTCAGTGAATGGGCGTTGGGGGAAGAGATACCAGGTCAAGAAAATTGAATTCACTTCGCATCCAAAATCGGAAGGCAAGGTGAAGTGCTCAAATAACAATGCTATGTGTGGGATTTCTTGGCGCAGTCTCGTGCCGTTGCTTCAGAACTGTTTTGAAACGGGGAACGAGAGTCGATATGAGTTGAAAGAGCGCGCCCTGTTGTTCATGGTTCTCGAGCCGTTATCATATCATAGTTTCCCTCTCTTGACGTTCCACGTCCTGTGTTTGTATCGTATAAAATCATCGCAGAAGCAACCATGTATAACAAGCGAGTCTCTTCATCTCCGAGGCGATCTAGTGGATTTGGTGATTCCTAACCAAAGTGACTTTTGAAGAGCGAACCAGTATCTATGATGTAGTCGAGTCTTGCATTTTCCATCATTTACTCGCAACATTTCACACAACGTACGGTAATTATAATCGTTCCCTACACGATAGAAATGCACGAGATTCACGAGACTCTTCAATGCATTTTGGATTTCTAGGCTGCCAGAGTATCCCAAGCCGTCCTGGATACGTCCAAGAAAACTAGAGAATTGTGACGAGCAGAACGGGTATGTGGATTGACGTAATTCCAAGCCTCCCCCTTGTCTCCCGACCAGATGTGGCCTTCAAGGCCCTATTTGCAGCTAATTCGTTGTGCGCAAGGTCGTGACAATCTTTAAGCCAAACCATTGCAGTTGCGTTTAACTGGTTAGGCCTTGTCTGCCGCGGCCTTACCCTCAGGAACGCTCTCCAGCTCAGGCATGTCGTCATCATCGTCGTCGTCCTCGCCTTCGGCACCAGCAGCGTCCATGCCCATGGAGCTCAGGTCAGGCATGCCGCCCGCGCCGCCGAGCTTGGAGAAGTCGATGCCACCGAAGTCTGTAGAGGATCGGGTCAGTCTTACTACTATTTAGACGGGTGAGAACGAAAACTTACCTCCACCCATGCCGCCCATGCCGCCCATGTCGCCCATGTCGCCCATGCCAGGCATGCCGCCTATGAACCATGTTAGAGGTTGTCATGTAAACTCGAGCGCATACAGCGCATGATACACTCGATCAGTAGCACATACCCATGCCGCCAAACTGAGAAAAGTCTTCCTCGGGGGCCTCGTTCTGCTCGTCCTCGTCGACCCACTTGTCAAAGTCGGTCTTGAGGAAATGAAGTTTCTTAGAGTCCTTGAGCAGCCGCGGCCAGTACTCCTCCTTGAGCTCCTTCTTTTGCAGCTTCACCTCAATGTTCTTGGAGGTGTGGTTGATCTTGCTCTCGGCGGGGTCGATCTCGGCGTAGAACTCGAGTTCGACGTGGTACTTGCGCTTCAGGGTGCCCGAGGTGCCAGTGAAGGAGAGCTTGGTGGGCTTAAGGTCAAGCTCGAGGCCATCTTTGGGCACATCGGGAACGGAGATGGTCAGGTAGACGAAGTTCTTGGAGGCGTCCGACACGGACGATCGCTGGGCCCAAAGCACTGGAAGGATGACGTGAGTTTGTCAGTCAGGAGTCCTGTGAGCGTGCGCTGGCCGAAGATAGTTGCCAGAAAAGGGGGGAAAGATGACGCGCAAACGATTAAATTCGCAAGAAATCAACGAACCTTCGGGAGTCGCCGTCTCAGCCATGTTTTCGGAAAGGTGTGTGGTGGGAGGGCTGTGTGAGAGAGCTTCGCAAAGCTTGACAGTCAGCGGTTTGCTAGTAATATATGGCGCTCGATAACGTATGGTGGTCGCAGAATAATGGGGACGAGGAGGACGGAGCACGAACGTACAGATATAGAGGGGCAGAAGCACGGTTGACAGGCTATTTCTTGACGAGGCTATCTCCAAATTAAAGGTTGGAGGGTCGGAGGTTTAGCAGCAAGTGCAGTAGCGGAATTGTACGCAAGGTGAGGTAACTTGTAGAATGCGCCGGAAGCCAAAAGATTCGCCTGTGTGAGCGCCACGGAGGTACGGAAGAGGTACGTATCGGATACTCGTTTGCAAGGTAACAGAGGGGGAGGTTGGATGAGGGGCATGGGCAGGCGGGCTCCGAGCAATAGTTCGCAACCACGGTTTGAGTTGTTATTGCTACTATCAAATAAGTAGCCTGTTATCTTGAACAGCCACATCGAATACCAGAGACTTCGATGTGGGCAAAGCCACAGCACCCCGCGTAACATCGGGCCAGGGCTACTTGTAGATCCTTTGTACCTGCACCTCATTTTAGACCGAGACGAGAACATCGACATGCTTGCTTGCACTTGAAATCGGACAGTAAGCTAATACTGTCTTCAACGTCAGCTACGAAGACGTTTGCTTCACCTAGGTGGCATAACTTATCGGAACGAAACATCACCATAGTGCATTATTTCATAGTCTCTCTTCTTGCAGTCCTCGATTCTTTCTCTCGTTCGGGGCCAAATAGCAATCACAGCAAGCATTAGCCGCCGCCTTACGTAAGGCCACGGCGCCCCGCCTGGAAGACCTTGGCATGGCGAGGCCGCCCTGGGATTGTCCTTGGTTCAACACCGTCCGTCGATCAACCCGCGGAACCACAGCGGGGCTCTCGCAGCCTCGAACAACGCCACACTTTGACAGCCTCATTAACGTCACTCATCGGATTGCTACGGTACGGCATCGACACATGCGAACCCGATGTGTCATTGGCTACTCTGATCTGTCCTGACGACGTCGAAAGGTCAATCGGATCATCATCTGCCCTCGCAATCGTGTTCTCGCAGAATTCTGTTCGACGCATGAGGGGCTCTTGCTATAGCATTGACGTCCGGACCCTCGATTCATCATGGAGACCTTCAAAGCGCTCTTCACCAAGCCAGATCCCCAGGCGCAAGTCAGTAGCATCCGCTCTGTGGAAAAGATTCTTCTCGGACCCGTCGGAGGAAGTGAAGTCGCTAACATCGCCGGCTTGACAGGTCCGGAAATGCAACGCTCTCATCCGTTCCAACATTCGCAAGCTAGACCGCGACATCGTAAATCTCAAGCAGGCCGAAGCCAAGACGAAGAACCTCATCGTTCAAGCCGACAGACGAGCCCAGCGTGATCCCACAAGGGCCAGGCAAGCCCAAAAGGAGGTCCGCGACTTTGCACGAGAGCTGGTGCGAACGAGGCGCGCATCAGGGCGACTCGTCACATCCAAAGCGCAACTCAACTCGGTACAGATGCAAGTCAACGAGGCCTTCGCCGTGCGTAAGATCGAGGGCTCCATAAAGGCCAGCGTGGGCATCATGAAGGACGTCAATAGCCTGATACGCCTACCAGAGCTCATGGGTACGATGCGCGAGCTGAGCGTCGAGCTGATGAAAGCCGGCATCATCGAAGAGATGGTAGAGGACACGCTTCCCGAAGACGGCGACATGCTCATGGAGGATGAAGAAGCCGAGGGCGAGGTCGACAAGGTCCTGGGTGAGATCCTCAAGGACAGGAAAGAGCCAAGCTTACCGGCAGCACCCGTACCGGAGCCGCAAAAGCCAGTGGCCGCTGTGGAGGAGGAGGAAGAAGAAGAAGAGGACGCCGAGGCAATGATGGATCAGATGAGAAATCGGCTGGATGCTTTGCGAAGCTAACTGTTCCTTACCGATCTGCTTTCCCACACTTTGGACAGCGAGGTTTCTTTTATTGGGCAGAGGTGTTCCTGGCGTTTGATGGCAGTTGCCTCCAGTCTTGCATTTGATTTCTTGTCGCTCGAGCGCACTTCAGTGGTAGACTGAGGGATTCTCACGCTACCTGTCTTGTCTATCTCGAATAGGGATTCCCATATGCTCTTTGCGACTCGCATACCAGGTCAGCTGAGACCGCACATCTGGCAAGGACAACATCCTAGCTCACATCACGCAGCGACATCGCCATGCCTCTCAGATGCATCCAAGGGCAAGCAATCCCTAGTCCTTTCCATTACCTTCAGACGCTTTAGTTGGTGCGCTCACAGCACCACAAGCGAGACTATTTGCTAGGCTTCAGCGTGGAGCCGCGATAGTATGAGGAGCAATTGTTACAATCCCAATTGTTGTGCGCAACTGTGCTTAGCACGCGATTTCCCATCCTTCATACAATGTCTAGGGTAGCGACACTACAGCGTATGCGCAAGCCGATATCGGGCCTCGCTTGACGTTGAGCTACGCGACCACTTGTCCAGCCACTCGCATCATCATCATGTGACGAACGATACCCTCAGTGTCTTGATCGTCGGGGAGACACACTCTCCGCTATCCTATGTCTCTTCGAGCGGCACAGCATCACAATCGTCCGCTGTCGCTCTGGACCTGGGGAGCATCAGCCGCATCATCACATGATCAGACATCGGAAAAAGCAGGGCGAAGGGAGTGTCTACGAAGTAATACGTACGTCGACTAGATGTGCATGGTCACGCGACGAGGAGTCGTATACGGGCGGCAATAGTCATGTGCTTGGGCGTGCTCGGCCAGCAAATCCTTGCTTTCTCACGGCGGGATGCAAACAACACGTCGATGTGTCAGCTAGGCGGTGCGCGGGAGCCTCGAAATGCGTGAGACTCTTGGCTTGATGGCTGACAGCAAGTTCCTGACCGAGACTCTAATGGAGTGGTAGCTGGCAATAACGACAAGCCTCGGCAGGCAGAGGGCGAGGCGTATCGCGCAGGATAACTACGAGAAAGAATGCTGAACAAGAGATGCTACGGCAACGGCGTCCGACCACAACATATTCTTCGTCGACTCCTCAGTTCTACAGCACTCACGCGCCTGAGAGTGCATCTGATACGATGAGACGGGAATAAAACCGTTCGTCGCAAGATTCCCGCACCTTCGAGGCAGCCCCCCTGGTGTCTCGGGAGCGATTCCGCGACGGCCGGCACAGCAGGCGCTAATGTGAAGCGATAGCTATCCGAGACAAAGCCTCAAGGGTTGATACGATACGCCTGCTGCGGGCCTCGACGACGCAGGCGAGCGGGAACACATCGAAAAGAAGAGAAAGCGAAGGAAAAAAGAAGGGAGAATGGTGAAATGCAAGCACTGAAACGGTTACAGGCAGGGCTGGACCCCCCTGGTGTCCGACCTCGTCAATCTCCCGTGGAAGGCATGAGCGGGCATGGCACAGCTCGAGGCGAGACGAGGCGAGAACGGGGACAGGGATACGGACCAGAGAGGCGCGTTTCATTATCCACATTGTGCGACGTTAGGCGAGCTTTCCGTGCTCCCCGTCAGACAAGAGCCCGCTCTGCCATCTGGTCTTCTCGAGACGGTGCAGGGGGGAAACAAGATAAGGTATTGCCATTGGGGGGCCGTGGCTTGCGGAACGCGACGTCCGCCATCCCGGGGCATCGTGGGATGCCACGTCGGTAACGGTGAGGCGGCGGACTGGCGCCTGCACGCAAATACGCCGCACATACGAATACAGTAGACGACGACGCAGGCCTTGCCTTGAAGGCTCTGGTCGAGCATCTACCTTGGACAGCCGCTACACCGCGCGTCCAAAGGGTAGAGGACGGGGGCTACGTGCCACCAAGTTCCCCGGACGCGCGAGCGGCGATTAACTTGAAGGCAACAGACGACGTGGACAACATCAAAGACATTGGGGTTCAACGTGACTCGAAGGTCTCATCCGTCGACGTGGCTGCCGCGAGTCGGCAAGATGGCGGTAAGGGAAGCACGATGAAGCCTCGATCGGACAGATACGGGGACGGAAAACGAAAACCCGACTGGTCGACCATGGTGGAGGAGAGACAGCGGTGGTCGAAGGCTGCAATCGCTCGTCGCCTGCACGGACGAAGCCATGATGAGGCGGTGGCCTCTCTCTGCACAAAAGCGCTCGACGACTGGCGCAAGCGCGCGACAACTCGGTCACGGTGAGCGGAAGCCGCCTGTCCGCCCGCACTCCCCCTGACCGAGAGCTGCGGCCCACTCGAGCAGCCGCGCCGGTCCAAGATTCCCGAGTCTCCACCGGCGGCCGAGAGATGGATCACCGGCAGGGAAAGCAGGTCGGGTAGAGCGTCCCGGACCGGGGGGCGGTAAGGCGAGAGCGGAAGGGACCAAACAAAAGGGGGTGTTCTTCCCTGGGAGACGGGGATGCATTCCTCGCGCTCGTTGGCGAGGCCCGGACATGGAAGCTGCACGTGTACGCTGCAAGAGGGACCCTTGGCCCCAATCCCACATCCATGCCTTCCATCGGAGATGGGACTTTGGCGGGCGACCGGGTGGCAGGGGTGGGAGAGAAGGGGGGTGTGCGTGTCTTCGAGGATACGGAGAGAGATCGAAAGGGTTCCGGACTTTTTCGGTTTGTGACAATCCCTCTCGATTCCTCTCGCCTTGCGTCCTTCAGCTCGTCTCTTCTCACCTATTCCTCTCAGCAGCGGCGGCAGAAGTGGAAGGAAGAGAGGCATGAGGACGCCAAGGCAAGCCCAGAACGAGCAAGGGGACCCAGTTCCAGGCCTCCAGCCCTGATATGAATTCACGCCCTGGGGGGCCCCCAAGGGATTGGCGGCGAGAGGGATGATTTCTTGATGCCGGCACGGGCCAGCTCTCTTTCCCCAGCAGCGTGCGGCATCGGATCTGGGCAGGGCGTGGACCAGGCCCGCCGCGTACGAAGTCAGAGAGGTGAAGAAGCACGGTACGGACGGCTTCGTTTTCCAAGCGGAGGAACTCCCTCTCGAAGCGGGCCAGTCAGACGCTGTCGATGACTGGTAGGAGACGAAGGGTGTCATCCCGGTTCTGGCCTTGGCTCGGCCTCCGCTGGGTGCAAGGAACGGTGAAGGATTCCCAATCCACCAGCGGAGTAAGTTACGGCTGGGAATCCTTACACACGTGCGTACGCGTGCGTGCGTGCACTTAGTGGAAGCGGAGAGCGAAGACAGGCAGTCGACGTACTGTAGGGCTCTCGCATGAACCCCCGTCAACGGCCTGGCGGCTGATCTTCGTCGGCCAGCAGGAAGACCCTCTTGATGCCACGCGCTCATGCAGATTTCACTACTACCCAAGTTAGCATCAATCAACCGCCCCGGTACTGTACGAATCTACCTACTGTACAACGAATATTCGTACCTCGCTCGCTGTTGATTGTTCGATCCCCAAGCAACCCGTCAACGGTCGCGGCCACTGCAGGTTACAAGGGGAACCCCCTGTCTCCTGGTCCCCGTCACTTTTTTCGGCCTCTTCTCGTGCGTCCTTTGCACGTATCATATCGCATCCGCCAAGGTCTCCTGCCTGCCCAGTCTTGTCTGATGAAGACGGGGGGAAAAAACTGATACACCCCCCCTTCTCTCATGCGATTCTTCTTCTATCCCATATCCCTTTTTCTTGTGTATTTCATTTCTTGCCGTGCAGAAGACCGATCCTAGGGACCCCGGTCCCCTCGCGGCGATCGAAAGGGTCCTTTGTGCGAGATCGCACCTACCCATCGGACTTCTTCATCGCGGCCGGGTCAGGCAGAAGCAGCGACACGGTTGCGGTCTTGGCAATCTTGGTTGATTGCTTCGTACTTGGTGACGAGTGACAATAAGGGTAGAAAGTGAGAGGGGGCAAAAAGACACACGATGCGGATCGATGCGCGCGCGCGCTCGCTCTTTCTCTCTCTCTCGTGTGTCGAGGCGGAGGAGAGGGGGGTTTCCCTGAACCTGGACCTGAACCGGGGATCGGCAGGGGCGTAAAGGATCGCGCAAAGGCGTCAAGAGAGGAGGGAGGAAAGCTCGGCGGGCGCGATGACTGCTCCTCTGGAGCTGGATCACGGCGGTTCCGCGTCTCGACGTGAGGCATCGGGCGGCGTGTGCGATGCGTGTCTACGTTCGTCCATTTCCCTCAAGCGCTGCGTGAGACCCTTCTCCCCTCCTCCGACTGGCCGACTCTTTGTTGACGAGTTGACGACAACGAAGGCGAGAAAAGCGTCTCGCTGACTTTGGTCGGGCCGTGAGCCCTGAGACCGACTTTCACCACGTAACTCATCTCACCAGAACATCCGCAAACCTCCGAGGTTAGCCAGGGGCCGGGGGGTGGAATAAGGGGTCCTTTCCCCCGGACTACGGCTACGGTAGAGACAATGACCTTCTCCCTGTGTCCGTGTCAGAGGACTCGTATGCGATTTACGGACCAAATAAAAGACCATGCTGCGAAAAGGTGGGATTCCTCGTTGTCAAACCCCTCTCCATGAACCCCCATGTGCTCGTTCCTGGCCGCCGATCAGCGAAAAAAAGTGCGCAGACAGAAGCTTGTAAGTCAAGTTACTTCGTAGTCGGAATCGGACCGAGGCTCAAGCTCTTCATCTGACTCTCTTGACTCGGCCGGGTCCCTTTTCGCCCCTCTCTCTCTTTGCCTCGGCACAAACCTGCAAAGGAAATAAAAGAGGCAAAGTATAGTTTCGCAAGCAGGTTACATCATTTGTCGTCCAAGCGCTCTTTCTCGCGCGGGGGACCGAGGGACAAAGAAAGTACAAAGCTCTCTTTTGCTCTTCTGTATTTAGGTATGTATCAGTGTTTCAAAGTAAGTTAGGTACTGTATGTTCCTAAGGGTCTTTGATGCCAAGCAGGCAAGAGGGCAAAGAAAAAAAAAGGACATGAAAGAAAAAAACAAGGGAGTCAGTCAGTCAGTCGGTGCTGTCAAGTCTTGGGCGCATGTGGCACAGAATCGAGATCTGGCGATCCGCACCGCGCGAAGAACGAGGCGGACTTGGCACCAAGGGCACAAACCGCAAAAGGGAAGAGATAAAAAACAAACAAGGGAAAAGGACTAGCAACAGGAAAGAGGTCTCTTGCGACTTCCGAGTCCCCTTGCGTATCAGAGCCGCCTCAGCGTGCATCCCTCGGTCGTATTTCTTGTCTGCGACTCTGCGCCCCTTCCATTTCGGCGAAAACGTGCAAATCAGGTCGGTCCTCTTGCGGGCGAAAAGTAACTACCTACGGTACGTATCGAAATGCTTTTAATGGGAAAGAAAGAGGCAAGGTACCTTAGGTGCTTGTGCACCGACATGGCTCATGTACTGCACGAAGTACATACTGTCGGTACCGTCGCCCTTAATCGAGATTGCATCTTCCCCACCGAAGCCATTGTGGAATTTCCATCCTCACAACCCCGCCCCCGGTCCTGGGGAGAAAGGAGCGCACGGAAACGGCGTTTACCCGTCTACACGCGGGATACACTCCGCCATGGCTGAACATGGGTGTGAGAATGGCGTACCCCGACCGTACCTTACTGCAGCCAGGATCAGTGGTCAATCAACCTTGTAAGCGGGCCGGCCCTCGGTGAGGAGACTGCGGAGAAAGGGAGCATCCGCCGACAGTCTTTTCGCTATTCTGTTTGTGAGCACTGAGCCCCACCGTCCGACCTGTGTCCGAGTCGTCGCACAGTTGTCAAACAAGACATCAAAAGGACGACAGTCACCGAATCGCCTCGGATACCTCAAAGACAAGAAGGCGGGTGAGGGCTGACGAGAGACAACTCGGCATGAGAAACGGCGTGTGCTCTGATTATGGAAATGAGGTTGATACTGGCTATGGCGCGATTTATCGTGACACGCATCCTTTTGTCGTGTGTTTGTCGTCTTTGCGTCTCAAACACGCTTCTCTGCTTCCAATTGCCTCGCTTCCCAACGAGGAGGGAGGGTGTGTGTCTAAGGGGCTTTCAAATTCCGTTCGCTCCGTGTACTTCGCAGATTGTGTGCGTCTCACGCCTGCCTTACCCGAGCCAGCGCGTGGAAACGTTGCGCTGTCAAACAAGAACAAGGATGGGCCAAGGGACAGCAGTGCTTCAGAGTGTTGCCGAGGCGAAATGCTTGATTGTTTGCGTATCAGTCATGATGGGTGGATGGGTGTGCGTGGCAGAGGCGCAAATACAAAAAGGATGCAAGCCTCATCAGGTTGATACCAGACTGGCGGTCAGCGTGACGAAGTCGTGATGGGGGTCCGGAGGCCCGAAGCAAACGCAGCCTTACCGTCCTCTGGCTGACGAACGCTGCTCTTCCGTCGTCGGCGGGCTGCATTTACTCGGAAATCTGCCCACCCCACCCATCTCGCTCTCGTCACCCAGGCCGTACTCGGCCCTCTTCGGTCCCTGTCTTATCTGCGGGTGAGGTTTGGTGCCTGCGTGCTTGTGTGCTTGCGCGCAACTTGTCACACCGCACGCGCTCCCCCACCGCACCGGGGAAGAGCGGCGAGACGCAGGCGCGGCGACACGGAGCGAGATGAGAACCTGCTGCGACAGCATGGCGGGCCTCGCCTTGTTCTTGGTGCTTGGGTCTGACGACGTGTGCCTACGGCCCGCAGGTTCGCGACGGAAAAGGTATGAAACGAAATGTCATCATGCGCATACCTTGATGCTATCCAAGTGCCGAGAAGTCCCAAAAGAGATCAAGGCAGGAAGGACATGGCAAAAGAAAACCTGAAAGCCAGCCTCTGGCGAGCGCGGGAATTCGGGGGTTGCGGGATGGGAGAGAGGAAAACGTGTCGAGCATGACTCCATCGATGACGACACCGACTCAACCCAAGCCCGGCTTTCGGCGGTGGCCAAGGACACGATAAGACTCGGGTCCCCGAATGCCGTAAGCCAGAGAGGGCCCTCTCAAACTTGGAAAGAGTACGAATACCAAGCAGACCTAACATAGGCCTACGCGTGAGTGTGAGTGCGGCCAATGTCGCAGCCTGCTCGAGCACTCCAACGCGGGAACGCCATCCCAGTGCAGGGCTGGGCGGCTAGCCACCGACGCTTGCCCGTGGGGAAAGTGGACGTTCTTCCTCTGCAGCTCTGACACCTCTTGGGCGCCAAAGACCAACAAGAGTTTCGTCGCAGTCAGACGGACAACCCGACGAGGGATTCGCGTGGGGAACTAAGAGGGGGGGAGTGATGACGGGAAGAAATGGAGGAACAGCTCAGCGCTGCGCTGTGCTTGTGCTGTTTGGTGCTGTTAAGCTTCCTGATCTTCTGGGGAAAGATCCAAGCTGCCAGGGCGGTCCCCTCCTGCCCTCGTGGCAGGCCGGGGACGGAAGGAGGGACGTGGAGCAGAGTGGAGCGCGCCATCCCTCGGTACCTTCTGTAACAGTGCTTGGCATCTCTTGGCTGTCAACCTTAATTCGCACGATGACTCTTTGGTACGGACTCCGGAGTAGGTATGTACCTTGCCTTTGTACGGATACTTCGCAGGTAGCTCTTGCCTCTTTTTACTGGGCGGATGCTGCCGCATGTACGACATGATTTCATCGACACGCCCCCACCTTCTCTTGCTATCCTTAGAGTCTCTCTTGCCCTTTGAAGTCTTTCTGGTCTGGTTGAAAGAAGGGCTTTGACTCATCGTCCCTTGCCTGCGCGACCGCCTTGTGCATCCAAAATTGCGGGTGGCCAGACTAAGCGCCGTCCGTACAAGAGACTCGTGCCTCAAGTGTCACTCATGCCCCCGTGGCCTGCAAATGGTGCCTCAGTCGAGCATCGGTGGTTTCTGCCATTGTCCTTTTACCCGACAGAACGCCGTTGGTGACAGCATGAAGAACTTGAGGGGGTAGGGCTGTCTACGATATTCCTGAAACGTAGAGGCACAAGAAGAGGCCGAGGGAGGGTATCACGAACTTCTACACACGCCCCCCTACTTCGTAGTGTTGCACCTTACTCGGCCTTGACCGCTTCGTTTGCGGGTACTACTTGGGAAGGAAAGTGGGATTTGCTGATTTCCGTGCGCCCATTCTCGCTTGCTGATTCATGGTGATGGTACTCCTGCTAATCATGATGGATGCTCCTGCTGATGGAAACACGCGAAATATCCGGAGATGGGAAGGAGGGCATGACGGCGAGGAAGGCTGCGCCGCCCCCACCCCGGACTCCGGAGCACGAGGCAGCCAGCCGTCATCCAAAATAGCAGAACGGAGAAAGAGGCGAGGTGCTTACAATTCGTTGCGTATGAGATGACCTCGCGAATGCGCGGATTGGAGGAATAGATGACTGGATGACTAGGTGACCAACCCCAGAAAATGGAGTTGAGGGGGGCGGATCAACGGGGATTATTCAGCCGACGCGAAAGCAAGCCAGTGAGCATTAAAGTTGCCGTCCAGCTCCGAGGCAATCCCCAAAGTCCGTCGGCCGACCGGTCTTGTACCTCTTACTGGATAGCTGGGGCTCGGCTGCTTCTCTCGTTTGGTTTGGGCGTGTCAGTGGATGCCGCCACCCTCCACCAACAGACTTTGAGCACAGCGACTCGGAGACGGCGGTGATTGCCAGCGCCAACCGGCGCGCGGAAGACGATGATAATAGGGCCTTCTACTGTCGTCTTCCGTAAGCCGGACTTCCCTTTTGTACCATTTGATGGCTCTGCGTCGGCTTCGGTCGGACAGCCGCCTCGTCGTCTTGCGAATGCCCGTTCCGCCAACCACGGTTCTTGGCCCGAGGCGAGTCGTTCTACTGGTTGGCACACGGCTTTCGAGTCAGGTAGCTTGTGAGTTAATTGGACGAAAGACGGTGATAAGAAGAAGGAGGGGGGAGTGGGAAAAGACCAAGCGTTGTCCTGCTAGGCAATGAATGGCGGTATGCTGTCGGCCAAGTGGCAGCGCAAGCGGCCAAGCGGTGCTGAAAACAAAGCCAAATGAATCTGGTCCGTTTACGTTACTCAGGCGCAGCAGTTACCCCAGAGTGCCGGGGGCGGCGAATCGACGGGTGCCAGATGCCGATGGCTTCAGTGCCAGCAAGGAATGTAATGGCGTACCGTCAACCGCCATAGAACACTCTCTGCCTTGCGCAACGCACGCTACGATGGGGGAGCCCGTCGGTTCGACACCGCTTGCTCTCAACTAAACAGCCGCGTGTCCGTTTGGTCGGCAATGACTCGTCGAACGAATTCTTTGCACCACCACCATCACCAAGTTCCAACACCACTACCAAGTATTGTACCAGCAACAACACCCTCCCTTAACTGTCGTCGACTCACGCCATTGCCCACCGCCTCTCTTTGTTCCCCTTGCGGTCCAGCTCAAGCCAGCAGCGCGATATTGATGGGGTCATGGCATCGCCATTTGCGCAGCATGTGCGCAGCCACAGGGGAATCGAGAAAATAGGAGGCGAATGCTGGCGACGCTGGCCGTCTAGAACTCTCCATGCTCTGCTGTCGTGTCATTCGGCGACATGTCTCTTGCGCCAGGTCGAGAACTGTCGCGATGCCCTCCCTGAATAATTGCGCAGATCAGAGCCGAGAGAGCCATGTTTACTCGGTGACATGCGCATCGGACCACTGTGCTGGGAGGCAGACACAAAGAAGCAATCAAATCGCCACGGTGCGCTCTGGTCTCATCCGCCGGGAGCCAAATCGACGTCTGCGATCCCATCAACAACCTTGCGACTTTTGATGTACGTACTGTAAAACCCCTTTCCCCGGGGAACGCCAACAGTCTTTGCCGTAGTACCTACTACCTAGCATTATTTTGTAGGACGTTGAGACGAGCCAAGGTCACTCAGCCGGTAGAAACAGGCGATGGAGGTACCTTGAGAAGAGGGGGGGGGGGCTGCCAGCGGGCGGTTTCTTTGTGCGACAATGTTGTCTCTTTCCCCACCCCCGCACTTTTTGTTTGCGGCAGAGGCTGCGCCTGCGGAGACAACTAAAAAAACAAGTGCCGCGGGGAAGTCGATGCTGTCCGCCCGTGAAGACTTTGCAAGCCAGCTAGGCCTAGCGCCCGGCGACATGCTTTGTCGACTGCCCCCTTGTTCCGTAAAGGGTAATGGAAAAGGAAAAAACGGGGTCAATGAGATGAACATTTTTTCCTTTGCTGCAGCACACGGCAGCGCAAGGGGGTTCCAAAGTCTGGGGCAAGGGCGACAGACGGACAGACGCACTCGAGTCTAGTGATCCGGGTCGCCGGGTACGCGCGCCCGGAGGTCAAGGCCAAAAAGTCCGTCCTTCCATCAACTCACCAGATGGGCGACAAGTGACGAGAATTGCCACGTTTGCTTTTCCCTGTCTTGCAGCTCCCGTCCCTCTCTCCATCTCCAAATTCCATCGAGCAGCAGAGGTCCCGTCCCCTTGGAAGGGCAATCCCGGCCTCGGGAGCTGGGGTAGGCCAGCCGCGGGCGATGGCGCCTCGAACCGGCTCCGGCTCTATCAACTAACACCACAGTAAGAAACAAAAAAGTATCTTACCCGCGGATTTTGCGCGCCGGGCTACGTCCTCTCTGACGGCCGGCGTCTGCTCCAGTCCGAGAGGCTTCGCTGTTTGCCCTCTCGTATTGGCGGCGCTCCCGACCTGCTGGTTCCCGCGCTGGCTGCTTCCCTGATTTATCCTGGCCGCGATCCGACCCGGCGGTTGAATGCAATCATTCAGGAACGAGGCGCAAACAGATGATTGCTTCCCCAGGTCCCTTGAATAGTACGATGTTTTCCACGCGGTCAGCATGGCCAGCCAGCTCGTAACGCTCCTAGCTTGCCGCGGCCGGTCCGGCTTCTCATGCTTCCGCCCCATTTTGTTGGATCCCGTTTCTGGCGCACGCCCTCTTCGACAGGCACGCCCTTGAGTGTTGCCCCTAAAACAAACTCAATGAGCCACAAGGTGGAGGGAGATACTGTACTTCATAGGCATTACTGTATTTCCCATATTTGAATAACAGTGGTGCAAATCATGGAAATCTGCGCGCCCTGAAAACAACGACATCGTTGTCCCGTTTTCCCATGTTGCTTGGGAAGAAAAGCAAAGACCTTGACTACTTTGCCATGAGGGCATCGAAGGACACGCGGTCGGTCGCGACGTGCCTTGACGCGAAGGGAGCAAGAAAAGGGGGTTCAGAAGAAGCAACAAGCTCCGAGCACACGGTTGACCACGACATAGTCCTTTGCCGGGGCCGCTCGGCCGGACGGGCGAAAAGGAAGGCAAGGGGGTATTTGGAGCAAGGGGAAAAGAAAGCAACCGATTCTTCGTAGGCGGAGAGGCAAAGAAAGGCAGGATAGAGAGCCAGCGACAAACAGACGGGCAATAGACAATGAGTACCGTGCAAACAAAAGCCGCGGCCCCATGGGGAAAGACGTCGAGTCGTCGTTGCTCGTAGTCTTTGCCGGGCACCAATCAGGACAACAGCGTTGCCTGAGGCGGTCAGAACACCGCCATTCCTGCCGCTCGAGGATGCATCCATTCCACGAGCTATCAGTACCTTAGTCAGTACAGTGAGCGTACGGAAGTACAGTGCTCTCTCTCTCTTTCTTTCTCAGCAGCCTACTAATTACAGTAGCCTGCCGTTCACGGGGGTGGTGCCAGCTTTGACACGCTACCTACGTACGGGGCCGCTCCCAAAACGCTTCGTTCGCGGTCTCCTTGCGGGGGCGGAAGAGCAGCGCGAGCTTTGCCATGCCCTTAGCTCGTCACAAAGTGGCTGCTAAAGGGGCGGGAAGGGGTGGGGGTGCGCGTTTGTCCCGTTCAACTGGGACCCATCGTCCACGGAAACAACGATTGATGGGGGGCGATCGAAACGCAGGCGGACAGACAGCGGGAGCACGAGGTACCGGCTTCAAGCTCACCTAGTGCTGTATTAGTAGGCAGGTATCAATCAATCAGCTCGTTGCATCTGCCGCCAGCGTGCCGTTTCCAGCTCGGACAAGGAGGTAACTTAGGTATTGATTGTAGCACGCCGCGAGAGACCACAGATACTGTACTGTGCAGCCTTTGGTTCCTTCTTTCCCCTTTGCGACGCAGTTTCGGCATCGTCATCATCATGGGCTGATGGGGACGGCGCCCGCAGCCGCTTTGTTGTTTTGTCGTTGGGCGTGGTCTCGTGTGCGTCCCGCTCATGATAGATGATTGATGGATGAATGAATCAAGGAGCGCATGCATCGGGACGAGGCATCCAGAGTTACCTGCCACTGGTATGGACGCCCGCGGAGCATCTCAGGTACCAGCCCGCTGTAACGTCAGGTTGGGCCCTCTTGCCGCTGCTGCGAGCTGGTATGGCCGAGCGCGCCCGCCGACTCCATGTTGCCCCAGATTGAGGACGGGAAGGTACTTCCATACCGTACCTGCCTGACCGTCAGTCTCACCTTGTCGCTGCTGAAGACGGGGAGGCGCGGAATCGCAGCCCCGCGGGCAGGCAGCTCTCCTTCCCCCTTTGCTCGTCTCAGGTATTGCCGACCTCGGGTACAAAGTCCACCCACGATTGCAAAGTATCTTTGTACATCGCTCCTTCCATCCCCTAAGCCCGAATGCAACACCCCCCCCCAGTCCACCCCTGGCTCACCCATGCCTTCCCGTAAGGCGAAGTACCTGGACGCCCTCGTTGTTTCCTGCCGGGGGCCCTGTCCGGCTTTCTCTTCCGCGCACACCCCCCCTTGTCAAGTCGGTCAGTGCCCGCCGCCCCGGGCAGCAGATGATTCACACATGTGCCGCAACGAACGCGGTGCCTTGGTCGCGCGCCTGTGCTTGCTTCCCCCAAAGCCCCGTTGGTCCTCATCTCGGGCCATATATCTTCGTGGCCTCCCTTCGCCCCGTCTTGGTCTCGGAGCTAGTCATGATCACCTTTGCGCGTCACCGACTCTTAGTCGTCTAAAGACATAAGCATCGTCGCAATAATATTATACCCGTCTCGCCCTCTTCATCTAACTCCCTTGTCAAAGAACTCCCTGCACAACGCCTTGGCTGCTCATCACGACCAGCGACCTCCACTTACACCAGCATCCTTGAGCTCGAATAACCGAGACGGGCAAATAGTCAGTCTCGACTATTTTCACCTCGGGCTTGAGACCTAAAACCCGGAACTACAACTTCTATCCGACATCCCAAGACTCTCATCACCACAGCCATGTACGGTTCCTACGGATCGTATAGCTCCATGAGCGCCATGTCTGCGCCACTGGACATCAGTTCTACTAACATCCGCACCCACGACGCCAGCTGCGCCTTTCCCTCCTGGCCTCGCCGCTCTTCTCTGTCCGACTCTGAGCATGACGAGCCCCGCGCAACCTCGTTTCTTTCTGACGACGACCTCTTTCTCTCCGACCCCTTTGACGATGACTCGCGAAGCATCTCCAGCTCCAGCTCCGCCTCGTCACCCTTTGCTACCGTTGACTCTCCCCCTCGCGTCTCCGAGGAGGACTTTTTAAGGATGGAGCGTGAGCGCGTTGCTATGCAGCGCGAAATCCTGCGCCAGGTCAAGCAAGAGAAGGAGCGACGCCGCCAGACAGCGCTCCGCGCACGTCGCAGCACCTCGAAGAAGAGCCCCAAGACGACAAAGAACGCCAGCCTGACGACCATTTCAGAGGCGACCGAGTGAGCTGCTTGTGTCACCCGCCATTACGCCTATCGCACATATGCCATCAGCAGCCACTTTATTCCCTCTTGATGTTTCGTCTATCTTTTAAAGCAGCACATGCAAGAACACAATAATCAACCATCCACATCAGCTCCAGATCTCAGAACCTACCCCACAAATCATGCAGCCCAGCGGGTTACGCAGATCAGAGCGTCACGGCCCTGGAACATTTTGGGAAGAATGCAGCACTTGCGGAACGCGAACTCCACCAGTCTAGACAGTCGATCACCTGATCGCCTTCGAAACTGGCAAGTGATGCTACTCCTCAAAACACCACGCCAGATTGGGTGTGGGCGAGCAGAGGATACCGAGGCCACCGGCCGCGCCACAGCGCACATGCTGTGATACGTGGCGCTGACGATCATGAATGGGCAAATGGCGCAGCACAGAAAGTCGACACCGCGTGCCCTACCGGTCTTGGGAGGGAAACCTGACCGGATCTGGCTTGCCGCCAAAGCGCAAACCCAGTCGACGACTCTGATGGCTCAACACCTCTCACAGCAGAGCACGTGTAACAAAGCCCACGACTTTACGAAACTTTGCATGTGCGATTGGCCGAGGCTGAGTTGAGTACGAAGTCGGTCAGGAGTCGGTGGCGGCGGCGGCTCTTTCCGCAACTCTTCTCTTCACTGTTCTCCACCTCCTGAATCCTCGGGATTATTCGCACCGACTCTCTCCGTTGGCAGCTCCGTGCACCTGGGCAGAGCACTCGGACTTCAAACACCTAATACTTTTCACTTCTTGTTCATCTTTTCCCCCCAGATGCCTCAGAGGCCAGTGGTTATTTCATTCATCATTTTTATCAACGAGTTGGACTTTGGCATGAGATACCCCATGGGCGAAAGCGTCATAGCGTTAACAGAGCACGTCCTTCTTGGGCGGAACGGCATGGGAAAAGGCATTGGGTTAGACGGAATATGAAACGCAAGACTCTCCCCAATTCGTGGGCAGCAGCAGCAATCAGCAACAGCATTGGGATTTGGGATACTAGTTTTTAGTCACTTCATTTTACTCAGCGAGCCTTATGCATGATACCCCCCATTTTTTCCCCCTTCAGCTAGATAGCAGAATCTATTTTGACCTCCTTTTCTCCCACAATTTTCTCGAAAGCAAACACTGTCTTGTGATCCGTGCTTCTGTTCCGAGTGGCATTCTGAATTGCCTGATTTGGCAACTAGAGGCTACGGTCCCCCGCGGCCCCACCCGATTTGCCATGTCCGATTGTGGATCCAGCTCTTGACTGCTTGCCCCGACCCTGTCCGGGGAAGCCCAAATCCCCACCAAGGGCTTCGATTGGGGTTGGCCCTTGTGGCGGGTGATGGGAACGGCCAACCCCGCGACGGCAGGGCTTCGCGCGGCTCTCCCTATTGTTGCCGACCCGTGCGGCGAGTTTGTCCGCCCGGCAAGGGCACGCACGAGACGGGAGGGAGTTCCTTGATTTTCCATGGGAGTCTAGCAACACAATTTCTCGCGCTCTCGCTTCGTTTGCCCCTCGCACGCCTTCTTTTTTTTTCCTTCCTTTCCTCCTCGTAATCCGTCCGCCCAACCGCATCCGGGTTGTCCGGCGGCCCGCCAACGCCCCACGGCACGGCCGCTCGCGCACCTCGGCCCAACAGGAAGCCTCCCCGACCGCCGCCGCCCTGAGAGGATGAATGGACTTGTAGTCTGCCGGGCTCATCGCACTCCCCATTCACTTCTTGCGTGACTGAGAGGTGTGCCGGGTCTTGCGACGAGCGGAGGGGAAACATGGGAAGTGATCCCCGGAAGAGCATGTCACTAACAGCGCTCGACAGACCCAACCGCGGCATTCTTGTCTTCTACGGATGCCTGCATCGGCGAACGGCGCGTGTGGTAAAGGCTTGTCAGGGGCACGGCGACGACGTCGTTGGGCGTAGCGAGCGCAGCTCCACAGGAGCAATGCACTAGGAATCTACAATCCCTCTACTGATGCTAACAATTCTTTTGCAAAAAAGACTTTTCCAGTAGGTCATGTTGGGCTCAAACTCTGTGAGATGCTCCAATGAGAGCAACTCATCTCTTGTATAAAGCATCGGGGTGCTTGTAGACATGACTTTTACTGCTGTTCGTGAAGAGGCCGAAGACAAAGAGGCAAGGCGGACTGCCTCAACAAGCTTCACAAGGCGACACTATAGCTCGTCGCGCCCACGTCGATCTAGAACTCGGGAACCTGTACCCGACTCAAGCTCGACACAACATGCGATCCATGCCTCACGCATAGTAAGCAGCCGTCGTTGGTTCGGTACAGCAAAGGGCAGGTAAGGGACGGGGACATTGTAGTAACCCACAAAGCTCCGACCAACATGGCGTTTCGTAACGAATCACCTTACTAACTTACTTAGCTACCGTATACAGTTGCGAAAGGCATTACTTCTCTCAAGAGTCAGTCGAACACCGAGAGATGGGACTGCTCTTTGCTAATGAAAGAGGGCCTCTTGGCGATGCCCTCGAATCGAAGCCTGCAGAAGAAGCACCTCTCCTGAGCCTGCAGGAACATTCGAGACTTCCCAGACGTCTGTTGACGGCTCCGATCGAACCGCATACCCTCATCATGGCCCCTTGCCACTGACCTCGGAATGAATGCCACTTGGCCATGGCGTTTGCTGGGGATCGCACCTGGAGCCGAGTGTGGCACTGCGGACATGGATCCCCTTTTGGCACAAACCCTCTTGAGAACGGCTGATCTCAGTCTCGCCTGGATCTCCGTATCATGAATATGCTCGGCAGCGCGGGACGTTGACACTGACAACATCCCGAACTTGGAACTGGGGGACGGAATCAGCAAACCAGTTCACAGTAGTTTCAACGCGGGAAGCCTCCACCTTCCGCAGCATTGCCAAGTATAGCAAACATCGGCTCAAATCGTGTTCGTGGCCGAGCTGAGAGCGGGCTTGCATGTTGAGCTGCATGCACCTGAAGTCGTGCTCGAGCACGTCGTCGTGCCAGAGAGAATTATTTGTCAAGTGATGATTGCGAAAGGAGTATCCGCAATAATAGGCTTGCATCCGAGATGCGGTCATGGGGCGTTCAGCCTCGACTCCGACACAAGGATGATCGAAGTGCACGATATTCAGTCAGTCGCGAGGATAACGGGGTCCGAGGACGAGCCGCATCTAAACGTGAGAACTTTCCCAAGTATAAGAAGCGATTGGCGGAAAGAGAAAACCGGCCTTGGCTACGCCTTTTCTTTGAGCGCCCGGTCTGGGCAGACGGCATACCTATGCGGTTGGGCAGTACTGAGATGCCGGTGCATGTGGTTCAACAAACTTGCCGGCAGCCAAGACCGCGGTGAGGAATTGAAGTCCAGGGACGCTCGTCCTAGCCGGCTGCCGCAAGCATCGTCTGATGTAATGATTTGTGTCTCAACTGCTCATTCAAGCTGCATTGGGGCGAGCCAATCGGATCTTCGCGGCCGTTGCCTTCGCAGCTTCAAGATGCGGTCTCTGCAGCAGCAGACTGGCAACGCAGGTACAATGCCCTATGAAAACCATCTCGATCGACTCCTATCAATTGTTTCATCATGGTTGGGGCCAGAAGAGAACCGCTGAGTTCGGTCATGAGGTCATCGCTGGGCAGCCAGAGGCTGCGCCGGCCCGACGTGTAACGCCGGAAGTCGCCATCAAACCAGGGATCACGTTGCTGTAGAAATATCCAACCCCCTTGTTGCACACTCGAGCATCCGGCTTAAATGCGGAAGGTTGCCAAACTTCTTCAGTTCTCTGCCTCGGCTTTTATACCTCCACAGACTGCTGTCGTTCGAAGGTCCCTCAAGGAGGCGGGCTTCGAGGGTGTCTTGTCCATCGTTGCCCTTATAGACCGAATGTCGAAGAGCGGGACGTGAGCGTGATCAGCGAAAGACGTATCCTTGAGCGATATGAGTAGTCCACGTACGTTTCGGCAGCTTTTTCAGGTCATGGGACGCCGTTCGGTGGACTTGTTATGGACGTAGCGTTCTTGCCCCTTAATACATGATTTGCTCACAACTAAACCTGAATATTCAGTAACGGTAGCCTGCCGTTTGTATCACAGGCGGCGTCGCAGCCAAGTCAGTGCCAACTCCTTCATATTCCGTTTCAAATCGTGAGACACACCGCGAAATACACGTGGGCTGGACGTGAGATGGGCTT
Source organism: Hirsutella thompsonii MTCC6686 (assembly GCA_000472125.2). NCBI lineage: Eukaryota > Fungi > Ascomycota > Sordariomycetes > Hypocreales > Ophiocordycipitaceae > Hirsutella > Hirsutella thompsonii. The sequence goes on along the minus strand of APKU01000244.1, from coordinate 11,311 downwards.
CACCGTGTGCTGCAGTGCAAGCATCCGGGTGCGACTGCAGGAACGCGGCAACGCACAATCGAGTAGGAAGGACCGGAACAAGACTTGATTACAGCTCGCTTCTTCAGAAAGCTCTCCGAGTGGTTTCGGAGCCCTACGCCGGAGATTAGACAGCCTATCGTTCGTAGGATAAAGTGCTGCCTACCGAGCCGTAGGCAAGTCTTGGTTAGGCATTTCATAACCTTCTGGTCGGACCTGGAGCCAAAGCCTAGTCGACTCGGCGATCTTATCGTCAGCCAAGAGAAGTCTTCACCACCAAGTTCAGCCACAATCTAGGGGCGCCCATGGCCGTCAAAAAATCATGAATGCATAGGCCAGACACAAGCTGGATGATACTGACCGTCTGGTGCGCCTGTGCACGGGAACGATGCATCTGCCAGGAACCAGGTCGAAACGGCTACCATGGTCGCACAACAGGAGGCCGCGGGGAGGGCGACCGCGACGCCCACATGTCGGTTTCCTAGGTGGTACGTATGCGGAGATGGTGCTTCTTTTGTGCTTCGGCTGGCCCGTCGTGCCGTCCAGTCGTGGCGTGAGTTGCCCTGGTTTGTCTGATAGATACTCTTGCGCCATCCCCTGCGAGGTGAATTGTACGAGTATACGCAGGAGATATATTCGTTGGGTGAGCTGCAGCAAAGCCATGTAGTCAAGGCGCAGTGGCTACAAGATTAATTTCACCATGTCCGGTGTGCTATGTCATTGCCAACTTGCTCCTCGGGCCTCGGCCGGCCACCGTTGGATGCGAGATGGTCGCGCGGCGGCTGTCGAGCGATGATGTCTATCGTGGTCACAGATAACGAATTCGATGACAGTGAAGTATCCGTGGAAGCGCTGAACGTGGCAGTTGGATGGTCTTTTGCATACGCATACGCAGGAAGCAAGGCAGCCAAGGGACTCGAGGTCTGCGCGAACCGGGGACACGGACGTCACCTTTAGACTACTCGCATAGGGATGAAGAATACCTTAGGTATTTCGTACAAATTCGCTTGCGGCGACTCGAATGGACTCGTGATCAAAGTTCAGATTTCCGTGTTGGAGAGGACGTTGAGAGGCACGGGAGCCGGTCCGGACTCCGGCAAGACGCATGAACAAGGAGCAGTAGACGGTTTGGCGGAGCCGATCCGGAACATGGCGGTTTGAACTGCGACCGGCAATCCCGTGCCGGCGTCTGAATGAACACCTGCCCGACAAGACATCAGGAGAGGCCGTGCCTGGGTAGAGACGGAGGGGCTGATGAGCGACGGGTGGTAGACTTTGACTGTTTGTGCACTGTCAGTGCATGATGCCAATTCACGCTCCCTGGTCTTGCATGCCTAATGAGTGTGCGGTATGACTTCTGGCGCAGTGCCCATGCAGGCATCGGCGCTTTCTGCGGACGCAGCCGATGATTGTCTCTTTCGCCCTGCCAACGATGTCGCCCTGACGCCTGTCAGCGAGCGCTGCATACGTGATCCGTCGGCGGGTCGAACCCATTCGGTGAGAGAATCGTGTAAGCTCAGTCAGACGAAACTGCATTGTCGGAAATCTGAAGAGGCTAAGTCTGGTCCGGGCCATGGGTGTTACCTAGGTAGGTAGGTACCTCATTGGCGGAAATGGCTATGAGGTGAGTTACGTGATCAGCTTCAATTGGGATATTCAACAGTACGTGGATCGAGTAGGTAGGCGCCTTTGAGTTGGCTGCTGCCTTCCTAAGCTGACCCGTGATGCCGTGCTGGTCTGATCGTCAATGGATCTTGTGTCTGTGGGGGCCCTAAGGTTAAGCTATCCAAGATACCTTCATAAATCGAGGAAGGAAGAAGCCGTTCTTACGGATGTATCGTATACGGAAAATGCTTAATACATTAGCGACAGTGTCACTCGTAACGCCGCGTATCCTATACTTGAGCGAGCATCTCGACAGAAAAAAGTCCTTGCTTCTAGGTACTTTACGACTGAAGGCCTACCTACAGTAAAGTGGCAGCAGCGGCCGAGCGCCAGAGCGATGGGATCCCTGTCGAAAACCGTGATCAGAGAGCTGATTGGCGGAGTCTTGGCGCGCACTTGCATGACCCACCGCCAATCACTGGCAAGCGCAGGCTTCGGCGCTACGACGCCGCCTTCCATTGAACGTCGCTCGCGGCCGGCCCCGCTTTCAACCGCAGCCCCCAGCTTGCCCCAGAACCACCGAGCCCAACCACATGCCATGGCCGGTCAAGCAGTCGAGCTCCAATATGGCTCCTGTATGGCCCGAACCGGTTGCGAATTAGCTCCTGGAGGCCTGGCCGAGCAGTGAGGGTTGTTCGTTCTCTTCGCCCGTGTCCAATTCGACGTTAGCTCTGCCGACGGAGCGGAGACGACAACGCAACGGCAAAGCCCAAGCGGGAAACCGACAAGAAGAAAAAAAAAAAACGAGAGGAATCCTGCCTGTAAGGTACGGGGAAAAGGGTCCCGGCGCGCCTTGCAACGAGGACAGCATTCGTCTGTGGTGCAACCATGCAGATGCGACCCCGCAGCGACTTGATTTGTCCCTTTCAATCTCATGTCCTTTCATGTCGTCTTCTTGGTTGTCGGTGGCCCTCACCCTCTCTCCGAGTCACTCACAAAGCTGTGACCTCATGTGATGCCTCGCGTGAGGCAGCGCAAGACGAGGCGAGGCGAGGCGAGGCGAGGCAGCGCAACGGACTACTTCGTACAGCGGCGGCACGTCGACGGGGAGACCCGAATCCAGGGGCCATCCCAAGAGCTAATGACGCAGCGTCAGATGGCGACGTCGTCCAGGACCGGCTTGATAGGCGGCCGTCGTCTCTTGCCGCGCATCATGACTGGCACGCGCGCCTCTATGATGGACAGCTCGGCATGGCCCATTTGACCTTCTGCTCTGCTCATTCGCGGCTCAATGGCCGGCGGCAACGGGCCGGAAATGGCATCAACAAGGCACCGATCCAGTCTGGCTGTTCGAGTTTGCATGGTTCCATCATGTCCTTTGACCCCCCCTCGTCGTGCAGTGCAGTCTGGCGCACAGGCGAATGCGGCCCATCCGCGACCAGTGGCTTGCCTCGACGAAGAGATAGAGTGAATACATGATTGATACCCCAATCCCATCCCATCCCATACCATACCATACCATACCGGCCATCCATCCACAAAACCCTGGCTTGGGCCATGCAGACATTGATGCATGCACCACATGTGGCCGTCAACTCCTGGGGCTGGGCTGGTAGGCTGGGCTCCCATTCCCGCACCCTAGCCCCAGCTTGCCAACGGGCCCGGATCGCGAACGGCTAGGGCTCCTAATTTTACCTGGATGCCTGCCTTCATCCACTGACAGGCCAGCCCGCAGCTTCTTTGGCGCCGTCCTGCGACTATCTTGCCCTCATCCCATGGGTTGACGAGGCGTGGATTCGTCACACCACCTTGGGCCCTGTTCCAGTTCCCTCATCCGCCGCTCTCTCTCCCCTTGCTTCTTCCCCTCCTCATCCTCTCCGAGTCTGTTCTCTTAGAGTACATTGACGTCTTAGTCTTTGACTTAAGCTCCGTTGACAAAAGGCTCGCGTCTGTCGTCTTCACCCGTCCTTTGCTTGTTCCCTTCTCCTCTTCCTGCTCTTGGCTGCCTTGGTCTGAATGCTGCTGCAGCACACTGACCCGAGCCCGGCTCTTATGCAAGTAGAGCAATCCGCCGACGGGCCTCGCATGCTCGTCTGTCCGCCTGCTTTTGTATCTCCTGTGTAACAACAACCCAACCTCGACTCAACCCCCTCCGAGGCTACGAAACAAGCGCCGGCCCCGGTCCACAGCTTCTCCTCTTCGGGCAATCACAGACAAGCCGTATCGGTGCAGAAGCACCTTTGCTCCCGCCTCTTAGCCGTTCCTGTCCCGTATGTATGTATGTACGTCTGCCCTGCCACCTCATCTCACTTTCACCGCACTGCACTTCACGTTACAACCGAGACATACATCGACGGCGCCCGCCCGGCGAGTTTGCTCTCTGCCAGCTCCGGCAACCGAGCATTGTCTTTTCTGCCGCAAATCGCCACCTCATTGTCTGCTCACGACCCCGTCCCTCGCTACTCGCAACCCCCTTAACATCCAAAAGCCTCCTTGCCTCTTTGAGTTGCTCGTGATGCTGTGGAGAGTTATAGAAGTCTAACATCGCCCAGTCAGGGGTCACTGAGCGATATATATCTCTTCCGGAAGTTGATATCGACTACATCGAGCCCAGCGTGGCACGGGTCGACATCAGTCCCACGGGGACTCCCATCCCTCGTCCTTCACCGGAGGGCGCCAGAGGAGAGGCTTGGAACATCACATATTAACCTGCAGCCTGCCGGAACCGTTTGTGAATAGATCTCAGGCGTCCGTCTGAACACAAGGCTCATTATGTCTACCTCGTCCAGAAATGGCGCGTCCCAAAGCTCCGCAAGATCCTCGACAGCAAGAGGCACCCATAGACAGGAAATCTCTACGATGCCTTCTGTCAAGGAACTCAGATATCTCGACCCTTGCGCTGCCACAGCCTCCATGTTCCTTTACGCTCAGGGACGTTCCGTTATTTGCTGCCATCACGACACCCTCAGCGTGGAGAGAAGGTTTTCCAGGCACACGGACGAGGTGCAACTACTCGCGGTCGACAATCTAAGTGAAATGGGGGCCGGTCGTCTCGTCGTCAGTTATGACGCCGGCCAAACGGCCATAGTATGGGACTTGATGACGGGACATGAAGCGGCCCGGTTTACCTCATACGATCATCTTACCGTGGCTGCCTGGATGCGCAATGGCAATGTAGCTTTTGGTGAGTCGTGTCGAACTGCAAGAGATGTTCCTTATTGGTATTGTGTTTCCCGTGTGTCACTGGTGTGTCACTGACCTCCCATACGCTAGGTAACACACAAGGGAGTATCATCCTGTTCGAGCCCAGCACTTCTGAGCACATTTCCTCGCGAACAATCGATCAAATTGCCGTTACAGCGCTTGCTCCTTCCTCGGACTGCAGGACTTTCGCAATCGGGTAGGTGTGTGGCGAATGACTACTGGATCTCTAACTGACCAAAGAATCCATCAGATATCAGAATGGCTCACTCTTAATTGCCACGCTACAGCCACGCTTCACAATATTGCACAACTTAACAACATCAAGAGGTCCGTCGCCAATCGTGACACTGGCTTGGCATGCCTCTTCATCGCGGCAAAAGTCAGACATGCTGGCCGTTCAAACCCACGACGGGGACCTACGAGTATGGAGCGTCGCCAAGTCGTACAGTGTCGAGGATCCTGCCAAAGTTGTTCGAATTCTTCGTCGGGGAGAAAACTTTGTGGCCGGAGCCAATTGGATGGGCTGGTCTAAGAACGGACGCATCATTCAATATTCGGACTCGTATGTCATTTCCGGGAATCCTTCTCTCGACTCGCAACCAGCTTGTTTCTAAGCCTCTTACTAATCTAATGACCTGCTATAGGGAGACGCTGTCGTGGGACGTGAGGACCAAGCACGTCACGTTCGACTCGATTCCAACGCTTGAGCATGTCAAAGGCATTGCTGTTTACGGTCCAGGTGCCACTCTGTTCACGTTGGGAACGCAGTGCACGGTACAGCAATTTGATCTCAATTCGCCCTCTATCATGGTTAATAGCGTCCATCATGCGCTCGCCCCTCTACCTCCTTCACCGCCAAACTCCGTCGAGGAACCGGGCGCTAAGCCGGCTCAGTCTGTGACAACAATCCACACCTCGGAATCGGACGCCAGCTCGATACCGATCGAAGTGAGCGTTTCGGAGAGTGATGACGACCACCTATCACCCTTTGCTCGCTTAGCCCGACAGCAAGTTCCCGATTCGGGAACAGAGCAGTCTTATGACTCGGCCAGCCCTGTCTCGAGCCGAAGTGGGCTTTCTTCCCTTTCCAAATCCTCAGCCGGCTCCCGAACACCTGGTCATCACCAAGGCTCTGTCAGATCTCGAGGATTAACCGAGAACACCTACATCTCGGCGGGGACTTCGCTCAAGTCCTCGACCGTAGGTAGGCGCGAGGCCGACACCTATTCCATGGGATATTCTCTCGGTACGACGAGCGTGTCTTCCTTGTCGTCGTCGCGGCCCAGACACAGACCATCAAGGCTGCGGCACGAGGTCCCCCGTAGCCCAGACGACAACAAGGTACATGACTTATTCAAATTCACCAGGACGCGGCTGAGCGATATACCTTACAAACATCCTGTCAATCCGGATAGCTCGCGTTTAACAAACGACGACTTGCGCAGGCAGATGCTCAGCACCATTTTTGGGTGGCAGAAGGATGTGGAAGAACTCGTCCGCGATGAGATGACAAGGCATCCGGCTGGATCGGCCAGCCGCATTCTGCTGGCCAAGTGGCTGGGCGACATGGACGCAGACATCATGGCTGGGAGCTCTGAGAACATGACGTCGTCCGACTGGATGCTACTTGCATTAAGTGGGATTGGAAGTCAGCAATCTCAGCACAAGCTTGGCCGCGCTTACGTGCAAAAGCTATTGGAGAGTGGCGATGTGCACGTCGCTGTTACCATCATGCTCGGTATGGGCGACCACAACGATGCTATCGAGGTCTACATCTCTCATAAGCGCTACATGGAGGCCTTGATACTCACCTGCGTTGCTTTTCCCGGAGTGTGGGAGCGGCAGGCAGCTATTGTCAGGAAATGGGGAGAGTGGGCGGTGCAACACGGGCAGCAGCAGCTGGCTATCCGTTGCTTCGCGTGTACTGATCAGGAATCGACCGAGCCATGGACCTCGCCTTCTGCTGCTCAACTCAACTTCCAGACTCTCACTCCGAGTATTCCCGAGGTCTTGAGCCCGCCATTGTCCCCTCCGGGAGTCCAGCGCGGTCCGCAGCGAAGTATTGCCAAGAGCTCTGCTTTGAAACTCATCACCTCGTTCGGTGACCAAACTCAAAGATCCAGATTTTACTCTCACGGCGACGGCGGGCAAACACCCATAGCCGCCGGGGTGACGCCCATTGCCGACTCAGCCATTTCGCCAGGAGGGTCCTACGAGGCCGCGACGGCGTTTCTCCGCCCGTCGAGCAATAGCAGGTTCAACACACCAACATCGGCTCGCCCGGGTGGCTTTGGCCGAGTCCGATTGCCTTCCATTGGCGAGATGACGGCAGACGTCAACAAGGCTACCGTCCGACCTGTGGAAAAAGAAGGGGTACCCGGAAAGGAGAAGGAATTCCGACCTGGCCATGCTCGTATAGCTTCTGACTCTCACGACAACCTCGCTGTCGGGACAGCGATGCCTCGCGCGGCCACGGCAAGTCCATTGATGATGCGAGACTGCTTCAAGCGCGCTGTTCCTGGTAACGAGGGCGACCGACCGCCATCGCCCAACCAGGACATTCTAGCTAGGATGCAGGAGGCACGGTCAAACAGCCGCAACGGCTCGCGAGACCGCATTCCTCGCGGTATCAACCTACATGTACAGACGGAACAGACATCTGCGGTGGAAGTGACATCCCCCGAGCAATCCGTGTCTTCCTCAACCAGGTTCCACTGGCCTACTCGACGCCGAGGGACGGGTTCCGTCACGGGCTCCATTACGTCGAGTTCTAGTGCGGGTCGTAGCCTGCGCAACAATGCCCGACATCGCGATGATTATATTCACAGCCTCGATGTTGCACAGAGCTATCCCAGAAACAAGAGCAGACACAATAGCAAAGACAGAACGCGAGAGTCCTCCCGAGGTCGACACGCAAGTCGTGAAAGAAGCTCCAAATCTAAGGAGTCTTCCCTTGAGAGAGGCAGGACTTCTGCACGAGGCTGGGCCAAGCCCAAAAGATCCCCAACTTCGCCAATTCCCATGTCCCCTGAAGATCTCGCAAATCTCAGCATAATGAAAAGCAACGGGTCGCCCGAGACAATCGCGGCTAGGAGGGCAGGTGGTAAGCACCCAAAGACGACAAGCCGTAATTCCAGCCGAGGAAATGAGCGCAAAAGCCCAGATGGGCGCCCACGGCCTCTTGGACTCGATCTAAGGGGTCGATCAGACTGCCGCGAGACTTCTTATCAACGTTCGCCTTCATCACCATTGCCGCTCTCCGCGAATGCTATTCATTATCAAGGTTCTGAGGATGAAGACGACTTCAAAAAGGCGCTGCAGGCGCGAGAAGACTTTCGAGCGAAGCATAGCCGCAGCTCCAGTCGAGGTCTGCATTCGCCTGCTGTTACCAGAAGGGAGCGATCGGAAAGTCGGCGGAGGGAGCCGGAAGGAGTCGACCCTCGCCCTCTGCAGCAACAGACTGCGAATGGCCGAGCTGCCTCGACCGAGCATGCCGGGGATTTGCGCAGGATGAAGGACGAGCGCCAGCGCAAAAAGGAACAAGCCGCCCGCGAGCTGGAGGAACGTCGGAAATCTCTGGCGAAAAGGCCGCAGGCACCGCAAATCCCACATCCTAACGACATCAGTCCCCCCGCGCTACGAATAGGCGTCGAGGCAACAGACTTGTCGTGCGGTAACGGATACGCAGAGATTCCGCCTCGCTCAGCGACTGAGCCTCCAAAAAGCACGTTCGCTAGAAGCGGGCCGCAAATCGGACTCCCGGCGACCCCGAAAGCCATGAGGCTTATTCGGCAGTCGGAAGATGGTGGGAAGGGTGGAGGGGCTCTGGCAGACATGCCCCCAATTCCACTCACATTTGCCCAAAGACACTCTCCAAACAATTCTCCAGATAAAGAAAAGGGGGCTGAGCTGTTGACCTTACTTCCGTCCACGGTATACCAACCGCCGTCCCGACCACTGATCCCTCGCAGCATGTCTGCCCCTATTCCCGATGAGTCTCATCCCACGCGATATACCAGGAAGGCAAGCATGGGTGATGCTCCCCGAATTGACGAGGTGTTGGGTGGCCAGAGACGGAGATCCCATGAGGAGCCAGTGCCTCCTCCTCCACCGCCGGCGCCGGCGCCCCCGGTGCTGAAGGAGCTGCAACATCTCGCGGTTCCGCCACCTCCGCCCCCAGCACCTCTGCCATACGCGCAGCGGCAGCAGAATCAAGGTGCAATTGGTTCAGGTTTGATCGAGATTGTGATGGATGATGACGATGCTGCGCCAATCGCGGCAGCGCCGAACGATGGTATGGTCCCTGTGATCCTGCCTCCAGCGCCACCGTCAGGTCGCCACCGTCGCGGCCGTAGCATCGGAGACGGAAGCTTGTCTGGCCGCCTGTCGAAGGCAAGCGAGCGCATGCGGTCGGCAAGCCGAGGGCCCAGAGACTCAAGCCGAAACCCCAAGTCCCCGGTCCTTGACAACCAGAGTTGCGGTATGATGTCTGCGATGCAGCTGCGGTTTCCAGTCAACGGCACTTCCGTACTGTCCCGCTACGACTCGGACGCGGTTCGGTCCCCTGTTGAGCTCAACGGACAGCACGCGTCTACTGGTCTGCACCAGAGTGAGATGATTTGATGCAATACCAAGAACGATCCTGAATGATCCTGTCGCGCTATCCTCCTTTTGTTCTTCCTTCTACCGGACGGCTTGCTTTGTCAAGAGATAGCGATGATGCGATCATTGAGGCTGAAGCCTGCTACTGTACAGATTTTCTTCTTTGTTTGTCTTGTCTTATTTCCTTGATCGTCCTACGTTTTGGGTGAGGGACCATCTGCGATGGAAGGAACCTATATCTTCCCCTTTAACTGATGACTGCCACGTTTTCCTAGTTTTATGACTTATGACGATGCATGGCTGAGAGCTGCGAGACGGGAAGACGAAGAGACTGACCGAGGGGCCATTCAAGTGTGCAACAGGCAGTGGTTCAGGCGCGAAGCCGACGCATGAATGAAATGTCCGATACAATGCTGCCTCACGGCATCTTGTTTAGGTGGAAGCAGGTATTTGCGTGACTCGAGGCATATTATTACGAGAAAGGCCATGTTTCTTTGGAGAATATTATAATTACCTAGGTTAGGTATCTTAACAAAAGTTTCCATTTCCAAATTGCTGTCAGAACGTGAGGTGCGATGTGCAAATGTCATTATAGTAGACTCAGTGCTTCGCAAGCGAGGAAACTCGGTAGGGCGGCATATCTATATAGGACGAGTTTGTCTGCAGCAAACGAAGCAAAACCCTGCTCCAAAAAGCGCAGGCCTACGAGAAGCAGAAGATTGACGCTCTTCATGATAAAATCTAAAGCATAACATCAGACGCAGAGGAGAGAAGAAAATCAGTGCGTAGATCAAGCGATGCAACCAACAATAATACGAGATACAAAAAAAAAAGCGTTGTCATTCTCCATCTCACTCTCCTAACCCAAGCCCCTCGCGGTCGTTATCCAATTCGCCACGCGACGGGGAAGATACCTCTGCAGAGTGAGACCTCCCTCAAGTGTCATCTTCAAAGCTTAGGGCTGCTGAGCAGATTCGCGAGTTGCCTGCGCGAGCTTGCAGCCACCGCAGCGTTCGAACTGGGCGCCAGGCGAGGGGGATCTAACGGGGATGGGTAGTAGGAGTTGGCTAGCGAGAAACGCCGAGAGACTTCGCCGTTTGACCATTACAGCCGATTAAAAATTTCAAACTTTTGGTATATGAACCTAGTAGACTGAGGTGGGGCCAGAGCCGGAGAAACGCTCGGTGCGGATTGCTTGAGGTACCTGCTTGTCGATACCTGCCGTGGTGTGCTGAGTGCCCCTTGGCAGATGTACCTAGCCCTGCGCTTTGTTTGAGCTCGGTCGGTAATCGCCATGAGCGCCGTGGAGAGGGCTTTACGATCTCTACAAACTACGATTGATGATGCTACAGCTGCACGTTCTTTGCGAGCCATCATAAAGAAACGTCCGGGGGCAAGGGGTCATTCGCGAGCTCTCAACGCCTTCTCCGGGGATTTCGAAAGCAGCAGACCAATCCCACGGCTTTGCGTTGTCAACTCGACCATGGCATCTTGAAGCCTCGATGAACCTCATCCTTCAAGCCGGCAAAAGCGAGAACATCAAACGAGTCGTGGAATCAACCTCCTCTCAGCTGGTGTAGCTGCGACCTTCGAAATCATGCTCGCCGCCGCGCCGCGTCTCGAGGTTCGCCGGCCCTCCCCCACGGCCGCCGAATTCACCGTGACGACGCTCCCACCAGCCACGCTCACACTCCGCGTCGCGCGCGTCGGCCTTCTCGCGGTACGCATCATGACCGCCCTGACGACACTGCTCCTTCTCCACGCCCGATGGGCCGCGTGCCCGCTCGCCAGCCCGTTGCCCGCATCGCCGCCTCCCCGGCCGGATGCCCTGCTCTCGGCGCGGGGGCTCTGGTTTGCCGTCGACGCCTGGCAGCGGTCGCCG
>APKU01000243.1:0-40295 GCA_000472125.2 Hirsutella thompsonii MTCC6686 | reverse complement strand
CCCCCCCCTTTTTTTTTGTTTTGCTCGAACTTTTGTCGGCATCCCCCCCCCCACCAGCTCCATCCGCAATGATGACGGCTTTCCCATCAATCCTCTCCATTTGATGCAGTATCCAAAATCACCAACAGTTCTCTTCGCTGTGTGAACCATGCGGGCAGACCCTCGATTTCGTCTAGACGAAAAGACAGATGCCGTCATACCTTCAGCTAGATCTTCAGGGTCTCTCTTAAGCGCCGTCAAGCGCTGACCCTAAATCAGTGACTTCCATACTTCACGCTCAAAGCTCAAAACGCTGTGCTCTCCACGGCCCGAGGAAAAGCACGGGGGAAACAAGCAGCGAAACAGTGCACACGCACGCTCATGGCCGCAGACGACGAGCTGTAATGCAGTGATTTTTTTTTTCCTTCACCAATTCCAATCGATGCTATGCGTTCGCCTCGCCTTGTGATATCCGCCTTAATTACAAGCAGCAACGACTGCTCATCCCTGCACTCGTCGAAACTCAAAGGAAAATCACACGATGCTCCTCCAATAAACAGACCGTTAACAATGCGAGAAAGGACGTCATAACTCATACACGTTTTCCCATCTCGAGCGTCCCTCCTAAACAGCAGTCCAAGCTTTCCGGTGACTGCCTTGGGTATCGAATAATGCAACAACGTCGAGCGCACAGCAGCTTGCAGCGCACTCCACTTCCGGCTTGACGAGTTGGACGGCCAAACCTGGTGAGTCTCGCGGAGTCCTGGGAGGTGGTAATCCTAAACATGAGACGTCGGGTCGACGGGCGGCAAGTTGGGGACACCCTCACGCTCCCATTCCCACGCGAGCAAGCTCCAGTTGAGCTCGCGCCGCCAAAACAGACCCAACCCTCGTCCACCTCCGTCAGGGCGATCATCTGAGCTCAAACCTCCAGTGCGAGGCATATGGTTGGAAAACGTCACCTTGCCCATCCTCGAGTGCAGTATGCCCATCGAGCAGGCCACGCACGGCTCGTGTGTCACGTAAAGCTCCAGCCCGTGGCACAGGTATCCTTCCTTGTTGGGGTGTTCCTGAGCAAAGCACTCTCGCTCCATCGGCATGAGCGGTCGATCCTGAAAGGCGTCATACTCGAGGTTCGGGCCGGTAAACTCGGCGCCGCGGGATCGCAGCTCGTGTCGAACGAGCTTCTGCGCGACCATGCTAATAGCACGCATCACGCAGTGCGTCATGGTGTTGAGGGGAATTGCCGGTCCGGACTCTTGATACCGACGCGCGTCCCCGGCAAGCCCGATCAACTCGGCGCCATTTTCGGTTCTCTGTACAATTACGGCGCCCATGGCCTCACCAATTCCCGTCTTCTTGGCCTGCAGGGCCACCCGGTGCGCAAGTGCCATCCACACCGAGGCGTCATCCTTGATTTCGTCGGTGCCACGACTCACCATGCTAGGATGAGGGCCAAGCGGGTTGTTCTTGCGGTACACGGTCGGCCAGAACTGCGATGACCACATGGCTGCCTGTATTTGCGAGGTCGGCGCGAGGAGTGGGATCGGAATCCGCGCGACAAACATGTCGCCCTCGAGCCCCTCAATCCTAGACAGAATCCGCATCACATCCTCCTCGGTGATATCCTTGGCCTCTCCAGCGATGATGTAGATCCAGTTGGACTTGCTAGTGTGGACCTGGCGCCCGGCCGCCGAGTCGTTCATCAACTGTGTCTTGATATGGGCGGGAAGGTCGTTTGGCTTGGCACAGGTGCGAAGATGAGGTAGGGGGTTAGCACTACCTTCAGGTCGCAATGTACGCAAAGCCCTGCGTTGGCGGTCAGATAGATTTGAGAGAAAGACAAGGTGGGACATGATGAATGGGCACATACGTAATGACGTCGTTGGCCGACTTGGTTGGTGCCCTCGTAATGTATGCTTGAACAATTGTGTGGTCTTGTCGCACCTCCTGGGTAGTCTTGAGCGGTATCAGGACGCCTCGCCGAAGATGTGTTTCCTTGAGATCATTGATCAAGTGATTGGGCACGATGCCTCGATTGATGACGGGTTCGCTTCGAAGGGCCCCATCCAAGAAAGCCCCGTCGACATCGCTGCCGTTCTCCTTGATACCGTTTGGCATGTTGCGGCTGGAGGATTCCTGAGCGACCGACATGGCCACGCACGCCATTGGCACCTAGGGACTTCGAGCAATCACGAAGCTAAGCGCAGCATGCGCTGAAATGGGAGATGTCGACGCGTGCTGGCGAGGCTCGGCGACTCGAGAAGTAAACAAAAGCAGCGCAAGTACTGGTTGACGATGTAACCAAGAATCTTGCGTATTGGCCCTGACGATGATTGAGATGGCAGAAGCAACGAGGATGGCAGTGAGGATCCGAGGTTTGAGTTAGGATCGGCTCGCAGAGATTGTTGAGAGCAGTCAAACGGCAGCCTGAATCGGCAGGGTATCAGCTACCGTGTCTGGGGAAGGCACCAATCGTCCACAACAGAGGAAGTCGCGATAGACTAAAAAGGTCGATTAAGCCACAGTTTCTGAGTAGGCTGGACCTCAAGGCGAGTCTTCAAGAGGGGTGGTGTATTGAGACGGCGAAGCTCTTTTGCCGACAAGCTCCTTGCGGGACGAATCTTGGGATGGAATAGGTAGGCTACCAGCGTGAGCGAAGTCATAGATGCGTCATGACGTTTGATCATGACTTACTTTGAGAAAAGTGAGACGATGATAGTTGTGGTGAGAATTGAAGAACGATGTGAGAGTGTTGAGCAAGAAAGAGGCTATGCCGACTTAACAGCGTTTCGCGGGGCAGGGAAAGATCCGAGTTGCAGTCTTCTCGCTCAAAATAGTTTAAGCTGGAGATGAATCGCCAGCTGCGAAAATGCACGCGTATGCAGCAAACTGTTGCGCATAGACAATTGCGAAACGGTTGGAAGTCGTCGTCAATGTGATGAATTCAAAAAGTCCGTTTACCTGGGACTTGCCTGATACTCCACTTCTGGATGTGGCTGAATAGACAGGCACCAGCCACACGCTAAGAGCTTTTCTGGAAACCATGATGGATCTGCCTTCAGGCTCGCAGGGGGCGCCCTCGAGATCCCTTACACAGATGGCCTCGCACTAGCTAATATGCTCTAAGCGGGCCCTTAACTATAAGTGATAGAATGTATTATAGATTTAAGCTAAAACTTAGATTTAAAACACTATAAGCTGTATAAGTATACTATTTAAGCCTTATAAGTATCTATCTTAATAATAAAGCAGAGCTATATTCTTTCTTCTTTTAAGTTTATAAATCTTTTATTAGATATTTATATAAAGATATATTAAGGCCAGTCTATTATAATAAGTTTAATATTAAAGATAAAGATACTAATAAGCAAATTAGAAGTACTACTGATTTATAAGAATAGGCTACTAAATAGGTAGGCCTTATTAGTCATATAAAATCGCAATATGCCCTGGCATTAGTGGGGTCAGCCTCACGACAGGTATTTCGTACCTCCGCCAAGTGCCGGTCACGGACATCCAGTCGCTCCCCCACGAGCTTGCCTGGAGATTCGATTGGGCGACGCCATGTTGTACCAGATTGTACCCCGTACCCCAGACGGTACCTGCCACGACACACTCGCCGAGTCGAATTCAGCGCCACGCAGCCACCAAAATGCCTGGAGGTGTGAACTTAAGCGGTCGTCATACCCCGCCAAGGCCCTTTCCTTGGTCCAACTTTTTTTCCCTTACCCTTTCCGCCAACCCGCGCCGCCTCTGCCCATTAATTAACAACCCCAATCTCGCCTCCTTCACCAACTTCATCCTTTCTCGATCACATTCATTTACACGTCTCACCTTACGTCATCCTGGGCGTCTTGAATTGTCTTTGATACTCATCCAACCGATCTCACTGACCTTTTTTTTCACACTTCTAAACACGGAGGGTAACAACAAGGCAAATAATCTGCTCTGGCCAAGCTTGTCATGCAAAACTCTCTGGGCACGTCGTCGCCGCGATCCGTTTACCCCATCGCCACTGAGCCCGAACATCAGTTCGCCGTGCTCCCTCCCCCAGCCGCTCGCCATGGACACCCGGCGTCGACTTCCGCTCCAATGCCGGCCATGGCCCAGGCCGTGCGCATCATGAAGGACCTGACCGACACGCCTCCCTTATCGCAAAGCGTCAACTCGACTGCTCCCAGCTCACCGCGCATGTTAGTCTGGCGCGCCGCCTCTCCAAGCTCATCGCTGACCTTTTAAGCCCTCCGCAGCGCCAGAATTCGGGTAGTCAGACCCCCCGTGTTCGGCCTCATGCGACCACTCTCAACATCCCAGGCATGACCCGGTCTCGCGTTTCTCCCGACGGCAGGATACCTCAACGCGATGTTGCGGCCAAGCTCGTCATTGTCATGGTTGGTCTGCCCGCGCGCGGCAAGTCGTACATCACCAAAAAGCTGCAACGGTATCTCTCCTGGCAACAGCACGACTCGCGCATCTTCAACGTCGGTAACCGACGCCGAAACGCCGCCGGCATCAAGGTTTCAGCCAGATCCAGACTCGCCCCCGAACCCGATTGCCTTGATCCCCCGGTGCAGGCCGCCACAATTTTGCTAAACGGTATGCCCGCGCCCAACGGGTCTTTGAGTTTCGAACCGACGCTGCTGAACCTGGACAATAATGGAAACGCCGAGGACAAGGACCAGTCGGCAAAGTTCTTCGACCCAAAGAATGAAAGGGCCTCAGCGTTGCGCGAACAGGTGGCGATGGAAACACTCGACGAGCTTCTCGACTATCTACTGAACCAGGGAGGGGCTGTTGGCATCCTCGACGCTACCAACAGCACCATCAAGCGGAGGCAACACCTTGTTGACCGCATCAGAGAGCGTGAACCCAAGCTCGGCATCTTATTTATTGAAAGCATTTGCAGAGATCAAAATCTGCTAGAGGCCAACATGCGTCTCAAGCTTTCCGGGCCGGATTATCGCGACAAGGATCCTCACAAGTCGCTCGAAGACTTCAAGAACCGCGTAGAAGCATATGCCAGCGCGTATCAGCCGCTTGGAGATTATGAGGAGGAAAACGACATGCAATACATCCAGGTATGCTCCATGTCCTGTATGTCTGTGTATGTGTCTTAGCTAAACTTTCAGATGGTCGATGTTGGTCGTAAGCTGGTGCAGCACCGGCTCAAAGGCTTCCTCAGCGGCGGGATTAGTACCTACCTTTCGAGTTTCAACCTAGCCCCCCGTCAGATTTGGATCACTAGACACGGCCAGAGCGTCGACAACGAGCTGGGTAAGCTGGGCGGCGACTCGCCCTTGACTGAGCGAGGCCATTGCTATGGCCAGGCCCTCTATCGCTTCATCACGCAGAAGCGCAAGGAGTGGTTAATGGAGCAGAAGAGCAAGATGGCCCAGGCATCGTTCCCGCCGCTGCCGGGAGACAATACGCCGCCGTACCCCGACATGAACCGAGACCTGGACGAGAAGAATTTTTGCGTCTGGACCTCGATGCTGAAGCGAAGCGTCGAGACGGCCGAATACTTTGATGTCGACGACGACTACGACGTCAAGAATTGGGAGATGCTCAATGAGCTCAATTCTGGACAGTTTGAGGGCATGACGTATAAAGAAATTGCCTCCAAGTACCCTCAAGAGTTCCAGAAGCGATCCGAGGATAAGCTTAACTACATTTATCCCGGCGTGGGTGGCGAGGGGTATCTCCAGGTTATCAGCCGCTTGCGCGACATGGTGCGAGAGATTGAGCGCATCGCCGACCACTTGCTCATCATCGGGCACCGATCCGTCTGCCGCGTGCTCATGGCATACTTTATGGACCTCACCCGCGACGACATCACCGACATGGATGTTCCGCTCGGCATGCTGTACTCGATTGAGCCGAAACCCTACGGCATCGCTTTTCACGCTTACAAGTACGACGAAGCCCGGGGCTGGTTTGACGAATTGCCCCACTACAAGCCGCAAAAGGCGGCGCGGGGCAGCGTCTGAGCGTCTGGAGGGACCAGGCGTGTACAACAAACAATGCATGTATATGCATAACATGGGAAATGATAACAATAACGAAGCGTTGCTTGGGAGGCAGGATGACTTTTTACAATACCCCGTGGGTATCCTGGGCCAAGACGAACTGTACAATAGATACCTTGGGCTGTTTCTGGCGTCGGGATCATGTCGAAGAGACATTGCTAGGTAAGGAAAAGTACGAGCGAGGTGCTAGACTTGCAAGAATTCATTGTAATGTATGTGTCGTTCCGTGTAAATCCCTAGTATAACCTGATGCACCGATCGCCAAACGCCGTGCCGTATGCCAGACTGTCGAGAACAAAGACTACTTTTCCCTTGCGAGTATCATCTTCTCGCGCTCGCTCTTTCGCTTCTCGAATTGCTTCTTGGAGTGCTTACGCTCGTTCTCTTCGCGGCGCTTGATACTCTTGACCTCGTCGGCCTTGATCTCGCCGGCCTTCTTGAGCACCTTTGGGATGTGGCGGTGGCGCTTGATGCGGCGGACCTCGGGCATGTGGGAGAAGCGGTCGACGAGGGCCTTGTTGTACTCGAGGGCCTGGCGATGTCGGGCAGACTTTACGGCCTGTCGTTCGGATGCGTTTGCGCGCCAGACGCGGACGTTGCCGTCGTCGGAGCCCGAGAGGACGTACTTGGCATCGGGTGTCCAGCGGGCGGCCATGACGCGCTGCATACGCTTTGTGTGGTATATGTCACGCGAGTGGCCGCGGTCGCGCTTCCAGAGACGGACGGTGCGGTCCCAGGAGGCGGTGACAAGCTCCTCGCCCGTGGGGGAGTACTCGACGTCCATGACAGCGGCGACGTGGTCCTTGAGGACGTTGAGGGCGCGGTCGAAGCGGCGCATGTCGAAGAGGTAGACGTTGTGGTCCTCGGAGGCCGTGGCCATGTTAAAGGCCTCCATGGGCGACCAGGCGATGCGGTTGATGGCGAAGTTGAGGACCGTCTTGGTGACGGGAGTCGAGGTTCGCAGGTCGTAGATGACGACGGAGCGATCCGTCGCGCACGAGGCCAGTACCGTCGTCTCGACGTAGTTGAAGGCGACGTGCGTTATGGTGTCGGTCGCCGTCGGCCACCGGAGCACCTCGGGCGCGGCGGTGTGCCGCTCGAGGTCGTAGATGGAGATGACGCTCGACGCGGCTGCAAAGGCGTTGCGCGAGCGGTGGTGCGATAGGCTGGTGAAGGCGCCGGAGCCGAGCCACGACGACACGGGCGCGGCGCCGGCGGACGTGTGATAGGGATCAAAGAGCTTGACGGTGCGGTCGGCGGCGCACGTCAGCAGCTTCCCGTCGCGCGTCCACTCAAGGCCCTTGACGATGTTCTCGTGGGCCGTCGTGTGCCAGGTCTCCTCGCGATCCGTCAGGTCCCACACCTTGACGACGCCATCACCGCTGCCACTCGCGAGATGCTGCAGCGAGTTGGGATCCTTGGCCAGCGAGTACACGCCGTCGACGTGGCCTCGGCCCAGCTGTCCGACAAAGGGCTGCGCGTGCATCCGCTCCAGCTTGACGGCGTTGACGGCACGCTGGTATTCTCGCGCTCGCTCAAATGGGTGCAGCGCCGAGTCGAGGTTCCGCGGCTGCTTGGCCACGTCAGACCCCGGCGCCTGGTATGCCGACACGGGCCGGCTGAGCGCCTTGACTTTCATGGTGAAGGGTTTTGTCGCATCGGGTATGTGAGGTTGGTGGTTCGGGAAATGGGAATTTTTTTGAGGACCCCTCCTTTGGCGGGCGAATCTGCAATCAGATAAGCCGGATTATCGGTAGTCCGGTGGAGGTGTCGCGCGCGGGTCAGTGTGCACTGTGCAGGGATCCTGCTTGGCTCCCTGCAACTTTACCGTCACTCAACTTTCAAACTTGCTTCAGATAAGTCAGCCTTTCGCATACTTAGGCAGCTCGCGACAACCTCGACTTGCCAGGCGCTTCTTTCATGTGATATTTTTGGCATCTCTTCACATCGACTGGGTCGCAGCGGCGACCAGATGGACGGCATGGATTACGACCCCATGGTCATGGACGGGGAGCCCGAGCAGCCTCAAGTCAAGATTTCAGCGGTTCGTACGTTGCGGAGATTCATCTCATCCCCAGCTGACGTTCAGTAGGCCGACAGCGCACGCGTCGATTTCGAGCTCTCCAAGACAAACCTCTCCTTTGCCAATGCGCTGCGCCGCATCATCCAGGCCGAGGTGCCGACTATTGCGATTGACCTCGTCGAGATCGAGATCAACAGCTCGGTACTGGCAGACGAGTTCATTGCCCATCGTCTGGGCCTGATTCCGCTCAACTCCAAGGGCGTCAGCGAGCTAAACTACTCGCGCGACTGCGACTGCGAACAGTACTGCGAGCAATGCAGCGTCTCTCTTACCCTGCACGCAAAGTGTACCAGCGATCAGATCATGAAGGTGTACGCCCGAGACCTCGTCGCAGACGGTCGCCACGCCAGCTCCGTCGGCAGTCCCGTCATCACCGATCCAGACGGCCTGGGGTGTCTCATTGCCAAGCTACGTAAGGACCAGGAACTCAAGCTTACATGCATTGCGAAAAAAGGTATCGCTAAGGAGCACGCCAAGTGGATGCCGACGTCGGCCGTCGGCTTCGAGTACGACCCCCATAACAAGCTGCACCACCTCGACCTGTGGTTCGAGAATAATACAGATCCAGAAAAGGAGTGGTAAGTTCGCTTGCATCCGCGTCAAGATCAAGAGCTGACCAGTCAGGCCCAAGAGTAAATACGCAGAGTGGGAAGAGCCACCGCAAGAAGGAGAACCATTCAACTACGATGCAGCACCCGAACGATTCTACTTTGAAGTCGAGACGTCAGGTACCATGGAGCCCGATCAGATTGTTCAAGGAGGGATAAGAACCCTGCAGCAAAAGATTGGCGCGCTCCTCAAGGGACTGGATCCGAGGAAATACGGTGGAGACGAGGCCGACTTTGACGGGCCACGGAGCCCCGACATGAACATGGACGGAGGCACGACGCCATGGCAGGATCAGGGGACGACGACGCCGTACGGTGGCAATATGACGGCGTACGGAGGCGGTGGCACGGCGTATGGTGGGGGCGGCACGGCATACGGAGGAGGAGGGACCTCCTACGGGGGAGGTTACGGAAGCACTACGCCATACGGGCAGCCGTCGTGGCAGTGAAAAATGGTCGACAATGGCATTAGCCGGCCATGATGCGCCGAAATCAGTCAAACGCCTAAGACCCATGCAGCATCCTCTAGTGAACGCCCCGCCCTGGTATCGTATTTTACATGTCGTCCAAGCCCTTGACCTTTCTGTATGCCTTGCGGTGCATCTCGAGGAAAAGAAAGGTGCATATCGTGTGGCTAAAAGGGGGGTCAGCGCAGGCTTTACGTATATAATGCGTCGGGAGACTTACGGCCCAAGCCTGAGAAAACTTGGAACCCAGCCTTTGAACATCCACCCGATGCCGTCGGCCTTGTAAATGTCGCCCACCAGGCGGACGATGCCATGGTTCTGGGTCGACGACATGACGCGCGTCTTGATGACATCGATGGGGCTCGTGGCCGTGGCGGCGGCGAGGCCGGCGAGGAAGGACGCGGAGAAGTGCGTGGCCGTGGTGTCCCCCAGGGGCGTGTAGTCGATGAGCATGCGCTTGAAGGTGTCGTAGGTGGCCAGCTGGCCGGCCGTCATGACGGCGGCGCGGCTGCTGTTGGGCAGCCAGCCGCGGAAGCAGCTGAGGGCGCCCTCGTGGCGGACCATGCGGGTCAGGCCGTCGAGCGCGTGTCGGTAGTTGCGCCGCTCGGCGGGCGGTAGCGCCGCGTCGTGCTGCATCCGCACGTTGAGCACGTCGGCGAAGTTACCCGCCACGCCGCCCACGAACCCGGACGTGACGGCCATGGCCAGCAGCACGGGGAACGACGGCTCCCGCTGGGTATCGCTGCTGCTGGCGGCGGCGGTATCGGGATCGGTACTATGCCTCTTGACCCACCGCGCCTTCATCTCCTCGTAGATGCCGAACCGTACCGTCGAGTACGTCAGCTGTCGCAGGAGCGATGCCGATATCCCGTTGTATAGCGCCAGTGGGCCGTCATTCTTGACGATGTGCACAAAGGTTCCCGTCATGGTTCGCGGCGCGTTGCCCTGTCGCATCTGCAGTCGGACCTGCTCTTCGTCAGTCGGGTCGAGTCACGAGGTGTAAAGGTTCCTTTCGTACCTTGACTGCGAAGGTTTAGCAGGCCGAGCGCTTCATAAGCATACGAGGGGCGACGACATACCTAGATCGAGCGGGTGCGTTACGCAGGCCGCCATGCTGCTAGCACTGCCCCCGAACCAGAACGGATACCGCATCGCGGGAGCCTTGCTCTTGTTTTTGCGCCGCTCCTGCGTCGCCTCATCGCCTGCCGGTTTCACGCCTTTTGCTGGCGCCGCGACGCCGCCCGAGTCGGCGGCTGCTGCTGCCATCATCTCGTAAAGCGCAGCCGCTCAAACGGCATCTCAGGGCGTAGGGTGTGCGTGGGCGGTTCTGCTGCGTTTCTTCGCCTCGCGTGTCAATTGCGCCAATTGAGACGTCAAATGACGGGGAAATGAAAATCTTTCCTTGCCGTCCAATGACTGCTTGGCGAGGGTGAAATCGGTCGAGGTTTTCGGGGGATGTGGTTGCAGGCGCAAGTCACGATAGCGGCTTGACGTCGCTTTTTTTCTTCCGCTGTCGCTTATCGGCGCAAGTGAGATTTTGTGACGGGGGGGGAGGTACTGTACTTTCGGGGGATAAGATCAGCGTTGACGTCGACCGGCAGAAAAATGGCGCCGTCGCAGGGCGGTGACGTAGGGTCTTTTGCTTGGTAGTCTGAGCATTAGAGTTGATATTTCCTATTCGGGACTTTAGCATTGTTGACACAAGCGGAGCAGACGAGCCTTGGGACATGCGTGGGTAGGAGATGCTAGTCAGACAAATAACACTTGAATCGTGCATCTCGGTTATCTGCAATGTCAATTGGTTGTGGAACTTGGGCGCATGCGGCTGGGCTTCCAGGTGGGCTGGGCGAATTGCCATTTTGTTTTGATGAACTTGATGACATGCGAACTTCATTCATAAGATAGACACCATTATCATTCTTTTACCCGTCATCAAGAAGACTTTACCTGCAGAATTCATGAAATGTGTATCTAGTCGTAAATTTGAATGTGTATCGTTGTTGCAGGCGATTTTGACAATGCACTATTTTTCGTCAGATGGTATAGGGTAGGTGTCAAATCTGACAGCTCTGCAGAGCTTGCATCCACGCTCGTAAATCGTCAACGACCAAACCAAGAAACAGCATGTCAACTCGAGTACCGCTGGCGCGAAGCCTGCGCCTGGGCTGCGCACGGTGCCGCTTTCTCAAGCTGCAAAGCGCACCCTCTCTGCGGTGGCAGTCGAGTTCGTGTCCTGATCCCCCGTGGTCATCACCATGCTGACGTCTCAGCTACCGCAAACCCACGAGCCAAGCCGACTTCAGTCTACATACGCGGCCAGACATACAAGACAGACCCGGCATGGTTCAATGTGCCGCCCAATGTTCTTGAAGCGACTTCACGACGACTCCATCTACAGCCCGATCACCCCATATCCATTACTCGCCAAATCATCGAATCACACTTCCCTCCACCCACCTACAGACACTACAACGACTACAATCCGGTCGTGTCCACGGCCCAGAACTTCGACTCGCTCGGCTTCCCTTCTAATCATCCCGGACGGGCTCTGACAGACACGTACTACATTGACGACAAGACGCTGCTGCGGACGCACACGAGCGCGCACCAGGCCGAGACGTTTCGCGCCAACGAGAGCGACGGGTACTTGATAGCTGCAGACGTCTACCGCCGCGATGAGATTGATCGCAGCCACTACCCCGTCTTTCACCAAATGGAGGGCGCGCGGTCGTGGGATCGGACAAAGGTTGGTGGCGGCGACATTGCGGCGGCCGTGAAGCGCGACATCGAGTTAATACCCAAGCACGATGTTATCGTGGAGGACACGAATCCGCCGTTTCATCCCGAGCGCAATCCGCTGCAGTCGTGTCACTCTGCGGCCGAGGCCGAGGCCATTGGTATGCACCTGAAACGGTCACTCGAGAAAATGGTAGTAGACATCTTCTCCCGAACGCGAGCGGCCGCGTTGCGCGACGACCCCAGCCTTCCCGACGAGCCGCTGCGCATGCGCTGGGTCGAGGCCTACTTCCCCTTCACAAGCCCGTCGTGGGAGCTCGAGGTATACTACGCCGGCGACTGGCTCGAGGTGCTGGGCTGCGGCGTCGTCCAGCAGGACCTGTACAACAACGCCGGCGTGCCGTCGCAGCTGGGCTGGGCGTTTGGCCTGGGCATTGAGCGCATCGCCATGCTGCTCTTCAAGATCCCCGACATCCGCCTCTTCTGGTCGCGCGACGAGCGCTTCCTCTCCCAGTTCGCCGGCGTCTCGGACCGCCTGGACGCACTGCGCCGCTTCACGCCCTTCTCCAAGTACCCTCCCTGCCCCAAGGACGTCTCCTTCTGGCTGCCCACATCGTCGACGCCCGCCGGCGGCAATGTCAAGGGCGACCTACACGCAAACGACGTCATGGAGGTGGTCCGCAGTGTCGCGGGCGACATTGTCGAGGACGTGCGTCTGATGGATGAGTTTACTCACCCAAAGACGGGCCGTCGTAGCATGGCCTACCGCATCGTGTACCGCAGCCTGGAGAAGACGTTAACGAATCAGGAGGCCAATGAGCTGCACGACGGCGTCAGGCGGGCGCTGGTAGCGGAGCTGGACGTCGAGCTGCGGTAGGAGCTGGGTCTGGGACCCGTACGATAGCAGAGCTGTAGTCAGAGAGTTTTCATGCATAGAGTGTATGCCTGATCGCATCCTATCTGAGCCGAAAGGACAAAGTTGCCACTTCAGCGGGCTCGGCTATGAGATCGACTCATCCACTACGGAAATGCTAAGCGACACCGCGTCGGAGCGCAGAATCCGACTTGGGCGCCACGATTTTTGATGAAGCTCTTTCTCACTCAAGGACAGGAAGGTCGTACAGTGAATATTACCACTCTCCTTCACCAAGCCAACTGCATAATCACCCAATATTGAACGTTGAGTGGTTTCGTTTCTCTCCGAAACCTTCGACTCTGTGCTTCAAATGTAAAGTGTGGTATGCCCAGCTCTCTTGCGTCTATTCTATGTAGTTCAATCACGCCCCCACGCCAATTACAGTTTCATTGCGCGCAAGAGTCTTATCGAGAGAACTTTATATTTAATCGCCAGTTCCGTATCAGAAGCTCGTTGTTAGTACGTCTTCTGGTCAATACAGGACTCTTGCGATCAATTCGGCTGTCCTGCCGACTGACTGGCTTCAACGACCAATGTGATGGACCAACTCGACTGATCTCGCCAACTCGAATGATGTATTTAAACGACCGACTCAATTTACCTGACCAGCAGACGGACTTGATCGACCGGCTGACTTGACGGGTAACTCGTTCCACACAGGTACGCTCTGTAGTCTCCAACACCTCCGCTGTAGTAATAAAATCACAAGATATGCGACAACGGACGCGAGTCTTCTGGATGGCTCACGATGATGCTGAGTTGTCATCCTCCCTCAAACTCTTTGCAAACTCCTTGGCATCTTGCCACGTCATCAGCCCAACGGCGATCCACCAAAGAAGCTCACCAGCCGGAGGTCCTTGACAGCGAAACTTTTCTGCCGGCTCGGCTCGAAATAGCAACGTGCCCTTTGACTCATAACTCTCATCCACCACGGCAAAGTATTTCTCCTCGAGACCTGCCTCTGTTGCCACGCATTGATGTCGCTGAAATACTTGCTTGACGTCTCGAAGTTCTGGGGATATGACCGTGTACCGAGACAGATCCAGGCCACTCCCTTCTTCCTTTTCATCATCGTCATCGGCGTCGGAGTCATCGAGATACACCCACTGAAGGCCGTCATCAATTGCTCGAGCAGCAGCGTCCAATGTCTTGCTCTGGCCATCCGGAAGCATGCTGTACAGTGCAAAGCGCGGTATCAGGTCCAGCCCTGGGTCCAAGCCGGCAAAGGCTGCTCCCCGAAGTGCCTGCCAGTCGGTGTGCTCGATGCTGACGGAGCCCGCGCACATGGCCGCATCTGGAGGCAGATATCGGACTGCATCCGCATAGCCGTGATATGCGCAAAGTGTGACGACCAGCGCCCCGGTTTTTGTCGGGTTGTCGGTGTCGAATATGATCAAGACTCGACTATGTACGGGTCCTCCGCGGGCGTGCTTGTGAGAGTGAAACCGGCAAACTTGCTGAGTCGTGTGATTGTGCAGCTCCTCGATGTCGAATAGATCGTTGTCGTCCATTGCCGGATTGCTGAGTAGCAGACTGACGGGCTCGATATTGAGACTGGCCGCGGTCACGTAGACTTTGATCAAAGAGCCATCCTCGTTATCCATGATTGACAGCTCTCAACTCCCGTCTGATTGAACTTCAGTAGGAAGGAAAGACTCGGCAGTGAGGAACACTCTGCATAATATTGTATGAGGTTACGTTCAGGACGCTAGAGATGACGCATGCTCCCGACAGCAAACGGACCCCACGCGAGCTGATTCGACAATTTAATGTGACGAAGGCAAGACCTTTCCAAGAAACAAAGGGCAAAGTTTTGGCAAGATACGATGCGTTTCCAGTGAAGCATGACGTCTCGGAGTTATCGGATCAGACATCAATGATGGAAGTCGGCTTTTTGAGCCGAAAAGATTCATATATAGCTTTGGGGCAGGCAGGCCTGATTCTGTATAAGAAGCGAGTGTAAAGATTACATGTCACCTCACTCTTGATGAAATCCTGACATGTATCCTTAGTGATACTGTGTGCTTGGTTGACAATCAGTCAAAAGTTGGAGCTATACGCCTATGTAAGTAGGTTCAATGCCTTCAATTCTCTCAGTTGCAAAATTCTTCTCGTCCTTCTTTAACTTACTTGCTGCCTCCTACATTCACTATCCGGCCTAGGAAGATTCGCAGAGAGTAGATCCAGTCATGAATTGATGGATAGTCAAATCAGTCATGGCAGCCCAAATTATCGAGATATGAGGTATATGCAATCAATACATAAGCAGAGGTAATGGCGTCCACCTCTACCAGTCATCCGTGATGCCAAACTTCGTACACACTGCCCGTCTTAGGTAGACTGAACGATATCTGCGCTAGAATGAATAGGAAGCGCCCTGTCAGGGAAAGTCAGATTCGTAACTCCGGTTGGGAAACAACCGTGTAACTCACCATATCTCGCGCTCTCATTCCCATCTTCATCACCCGCTAAGTCGTCTCATCGGCCTTCGCATTCGAGTCCTCAGCAGGTTCCTCGCTGGATTCCTCGTTACTGGTCTCAGACTCTGCGTTGGTGGCGTCCTCGTTGTCCTCAAGCGTGGAGCTTCCAGGCGCATTGCCGAAAATCCTCTTCAACGTGTGTTACTCTTAATGCTGTTTGGACAGGATATGAGGAAAGCTTGGACTTACGCCAGCTTTGGCATCCGCCTGCAACCAAGGTCAGCCGTTTCATTCAATGTATCGGGAGCTTCGTGCTATAATCACGTACAAACTGCTTGAAAGTTAGCAGGTCATCAATGATTGCATGGACATATCCGTGAGAAACTTACAGAGTCCTTCATGTTATGTTAATAAAGTCCGTCAGCCAGTCTCGGTTCAAATAACTTACAGGGTCCTATGACTCGTCAGCTTCATGTTCGTCATTAAACGCTCCAGATACTTACATCTTTCGGCATCCATGGCTGTTCTTGCGGTAAGCTATCAATGTCCTGCGAATGGGCCAGAAACTGAACTCACAGCGTTGAAAAAACGCTTTTCCTATTTGTTGAATCAGTGATGGGAACGATCAACGACTCTACTGAAATTTTGCTTACCGCAAGATAGACTCGTAGCTGCAGATCGTCAGAATAGCCCGCGTAGGTACGACTTTGAAAGAAGACTCACTCCCTGTAATAGCGGTTTGTCAGTACATGTACCAGACTTTTGGCTGAAAAGTGGACGATGTGTTATGTACTCACAGCATTGATGACAGCTTTCTTCTACATGTCTTTTAGTACTGTTTCCTGTTGTATCCGTGAGTCTCCTATAGCATTTGCTCACCTTTTCGACTAGAAGCTTCTCTTGCTCTCGCTTCAAGTCTTCCTGTGCAGACTTCATGTTGGGTTCTTGCGATGTGCGGCTGAGGGTCGCTTTCATTTCCTTCTTCTGCGACTCTGTGAGCGAATGCGTTCTCCTTTCCGAGCCCAAAGTCACTTACAAAGTCTCGGTACTCTTTCTGCGAATAGTAGCGAATGTCAGCTCTCCAAACCGAGTTGAAATTGGTCTGTGTTATTCAGGCAGCCGGCTTACTATCTACAAGACATTAGTTTGATATTGGGACTTTTCATATAAAACATGACTTACGGCTTTGAGCAGCCCGCGTCGCTTAGTACAAGTCAGCCCATGTCATCGGCGAGAGCGTCTTGAGTAACTCACGGTATTGACGAATCCAGTTTGGGCAGGGTGAGTCACTTCATGTTGTTATCCTCCTCGAGGTTGAGAGCTCACTCACCCACTGCTTTTATGGTCTGTTAGTAAGTGGTCGTGCAAGTACTTCTCATGTAGTCCACGTACATCGCCAAGAGCCATCTCTTTCTATCGCACAGTGTTAACGTCGATCATGAACCGCGATAGACCAGTTTGATGTTCACTCACGGCACGCAAGAGGCTCTCCTTTCACTCTGCGTCAGCGTATCCCCATGATCAGACATAGTGAATTAGTTTACTCACAGCCATCTCCTTCTCACGCTTCAGCCGACATCAGTATCAATGCTTGGGTCAGAAGTTTTTCTGTTGGCGTCCTTACCGCCTTTTGCAAGTCCTTTGGTGCACGTCAGTAAGTCTCCAGTTGAAATGAATGTTGAGACTCACAAGTAAAACTTTCTGCGTTCTTTGGTAAGTATGTAGTCATCTGATATTGCTTCGCCAGCCGCACTTACACCCTAAAATACGTACAATTAGCGGCCATCTGAAACGCTATCGGTGAGTTTTCTTACCATCTGGCTCAATCATGTCAGACTATAAGCCTTCAGTTTCTCGAAGGATATTACTCACGTCCTGAGTCTGGTTAGATAATGACAGAACAAGCCTTTGACCTGAATACTTACTCCCTATGCCAGGTGCCAGGCAAATAAGTCACTGCATCTCAGGTCTCTAGGTCGCATGAGATCACTCACATTGCCCAAGCCCTAGTCTCTGTCAGCTTCTTTTGTGGTAAGCAAGGGACTTGCAGCTTTGAATACTTACACGTCGTTGCATAGTTTCTAGTCCATCTTCCACGCCGCCAATCTCGCGCGCAATAGTGTCCGATAGCAGAATCGGGCTTGCAACGCTCAGCCCTAGCGAGCAAACAGCAACTGCGATAGGGAATTTCATGATTGAATGGCAACTTCGACTTTCGATGTGAGTGTGGTGTATAAGGGTCGAGAGACGAGTTGATTATATGTACATTATCCTCGAGTCTTTATATCGTCCCTCGATTCATGGTGCGCGACCGTCTTTTAGACATCACCTTACGAATACCGTGATACACTACCTAGGTCCCACAATGAAACCGGGGAATCGATCGCATCGGTCTTGTGATGCTACTCTTGGAGTCTTGACGGATCACTAGGCCTATCAAAGCGCATTGCTTATCAAGGAAGGAAACAGGTTGCAAGCCTAAAGTGTGGTCTATCGACTAGGAGAACTAAGCCTTTATCCGCGAGGGAATTCTTGAGGCATAACATCAAAAGAGTTTATTTCGGACAAGCTTGACGGAAATATTATTAAAAGAATTCGAAAGATCCGCAAATGCTTATAGTATTCTAGTCCAGTATTAGCAGTTGACGGCTGAAAGGAAAGTATAATAAGGGCGGTTGATTTCAAAAGGGCAATTGCAAACTCCGCTCTATGCGGTCCTTCTGTCTAATGCGCTCCACCATGGACAAGATGGGCCAGGTCTAGAGACGTTTCGGACAGTCAATGACTCGGATTGATCCACTGCGAGACTTTCTTCCACCGCGATCACATCTCGATGCTCTCAGATGCGTTCGAAAGTGCCTCAAAGCGGCCATATTCTGCTTCTTGCCTTTGTGGCTCCTTGGACCGTCAAGGCAAGAAGGGGTTTAGATGCCAAGAAGTAAATAGGAAATTCTATCTTGCTCATCGTCTGATTATGATGGGACGGCGATCTAGGACAGGCATCGGGGGCGTGAGGAGCGATTTCAGCATTGAAACATCTCTCGTACTATCTGGCTGAATCGCATCAGACTCTGCCGGCGGCTACATGGTCGCTACGTTGTTACTATATAGTATGTGCTGGTTCTTTCATACTGATCTGTATCATTGTTCCAAATCATTGAAGTCGCTCGTCGCTCCGATGACCATGTTTACCTTGACACGAGTCATCGGGCTTGTCGCCGCCGCTGCCGGTCTGGCCGGCGCACAACGCGCAGCGATTTCTTCGTACTCCTCATGGAAGCCAAGCATGTATGACTATGGTCCGCTGACCATAGATGTTCATGCGACCATCATAGCTTCCTCGCATCGATTCTACATGCCGCCGTTGCAGGGGCCAGAGAACGTAAGGAATCCTACTTCGTCTACCGTTCGAGTGTATTGGCCATTAACCGCTTCTGTCTTCAGACGATGGCATATGAACGTATGCTCAAGTCGCTCAACGACATATTCCAACGAGCCAAAATCACGTTCCAAACCTCCACCCTGAACCAGCGGGTTGATCCTATTTGGGGTGAGGGTCAAGACCAGTTGAACATGAAGTGGGAGATTAGGCAGGGAGACGCCAGAGCTCTCAATCTCTTCTTTGTCGAGAAGTTGCCGGCGAGTGAAGCGCGTTGCAGTTCTCCAATCAGCTTACTCATTGATGCCTCGGCATACAAGGTTGATGGCTGCGTGCTGCCGCTACCCAAAGAGCTTGAAAGCCCGCAGTCAATTGCCTCTGTAACGAGACGCGTCGCCCAGTGGTTCGGGGTGGTACATCTACAACAACCAGAAGCAATGGCCGAAAAAAATGCTTTTGAACTGCGGGATTCATGGAATCACTACCGGGCGCGCCATCAGGCGAATGCTAATCTGGTACTCGGTCCGGCAGTTGCGCAGCGATTTGATAGCGAAGGTTCCCTTCCTTACTATGCGACCTCTTCGCTACACACGCTCGCTATCATTCGCTGCTATCCTGACCGTCACGGGAAGCGACAAGAGACGCGCGAGGAGTATTGCGGCACGACAGAATACTGCTATTCAGGGGCCTGGCGAGTAAATAACGAGACTTACACCGGCGAGGATCCCAATGAGGAATGCATCAAGGCACGAAGGGTATGGTAAACAAGTCCGAAACGTATATGAGAAGCTATGCTAACATGTGAAGGCTTCTAAAAGTGATGTTTCGGGCGGTCTCGCCACAGAGTTGGCCGAAGGGGCTGCCCTAGGCGGTGCCGCTGGCTACATCTCCAGCAAGATGTCAGACCGGGCACGCAAACAGGTCGCCGACAAGGGCATCGACGAGGCCGTCGGTAAGACGGGTGGCAAGGTTGCCAAGGCCGGCAAGAAGCTCGCCAGCGGTGGCATCGCCGACTTGAGCGGCGGCGCTGTCGGTGCTTGGTTGGGTAGTAAGTTTTCCGGGGGTAAGGCAGTTGCAGAGGGAGCGGTGTCCGTGAGCGAAGCGATCATCGGGGCGACGGCTGGTACTGCTGTAGTCGGAGGTGTTGGGGGGAACGGCTGGAATCGTCGGCGGAATGACCGGAGCTGGTGTGTCTGGCGCCGGAGCCGGAGCCGGAGCCGGAGCCGCCAGCGGGACAGGCGGAAGCGGGTCTGCTTCCGCCGGATCCACATCCACCGGCGGTGGTGCGACTTCAGCCGTTACAGCCGAAGCGGCCGAGGCGGCTGAGGCGGCCGTGACCGATGAGGGTGCCGTGACCGATGAGGGTGCCGTCACTGCTGGTAACGCCGCCGAGACTCAGAGTGCGGCTCTGAACACGGTTCGAGCCAAGCAGGT
Source organism: Hirsutella thompsonii MTCC6686 (assembly GCA_000472125.2). Classification (NCBI taxonomy): domain Eukaryota; kingdom Fungi; phylum Ascomycota; class Sordariomycetes; order Hypocreales; family Ophiocordycipitaceae; genus Hirsutella; species Hirsutella thompsonii. The sequence goes on along the minus strand of APKU01000243.1, from coordinate 20,244 downwards.
TAGCCGCAAAAAGGAGATGATTTTCACAATCACCACCGGAGCGCTCATCGGCGCTGTTACCGGCGCCGCCACTCGCTACGTCGAAGAATTCTTCAACAACATCTTTGGCCTAGACGATGAGCAGCAGGAGGAAAAATGGAACGAAATAGAAGGAATGGCTCAGTCTGGCGAGTCGTCTATTAGGGCAGAGATCCGCCAGTTGAGAGCAGAGCTCAAAGCCGCAGGCCATGATACACAGCTCAACGTGCCAGGCCATAACCCACAGCACCTGGCTGTCGACGGCACATCTCATCATCACCGAGTGCCATCTCGGAAGGGAAGCTCTGGCTCGCATCGTCATGGTAATTAACTTGCTTCTAAGATGCTATCGGATAGGCAGTCATATCTCGCCTTGATATTGAGATGAAGCTTATGAGACAGACCGCAGAGCGCCCATGACATGACACTGATTGCGTTCATGCAAGCTGCAGCTGGATATAGGGGTGAGCAGTTGCCTGGACCTGGATATTCGGACTTGGCGCGTCGCTTCGTCGAGTTTAGGGATCGAGGGCGAAACGCAGGAAGAACAAGGCCGAGGCAGCGCAAACGCAGTGCAAAGTAAGAAAAGGCGATGAAGGTAGCAGTCGAGGCCATCGGATTTTCTGGTACATGTGCTTATACAGCTCTTGAGACTCACGCGTATCGGGATGTTGAATACGTGAGACTCTCTACTCTCTGGGTATAGAGGCTCCTGGGGTCCACCATTAGCTCATATTGTGCCATGACGGGTGGTTGCTACCAAGTATTGGCTGGACGAGCTTCGAGAGGATACCGTATTGCAGTAAGAAGGATTGTCTCGATTGTGAGTGTGTGGCTCACGCTGAGAGTCACGAGATTGGCGCGTCGCCGACTTTGTCTGAGCACAGGACCGTCCAAGACTCTCGACCGCGCACACAGTAGAAAGGTCAGGTCACTTACTCCATTCTTGCTACACAAAAAGAGCCTCAACCAGCCAAAAGGTCTGGTACTCCCCGTCTCCTTGAAGACTGGGAGAGAGAAGGGTGAGGCCACGATTCACCATTTGAGACTAACGTATGTTCGGGCGTTAAGAGAGCCGTTCTAGAAGCGCATGGTCGAAGAAGCGAGTGAGATTATTTGTGCAACATGCCCGGTGGCCCAGTGCCACACGTCGTGCTGTCATTGAGTACGACTACGTAGAGCAGGCACGGCATCTGAAGGAGCGTATGTATGCAAGAGAGGGCACATATTACGTGTAGGCAGCGAGTGACCCGATGCTCGGTGGGACAGGTGCAAAGGCAATGTCCTCGAGCACTCAGGTTGCCTTGAGTTGGCGCGGCAGGACACCAGTCGGTGCTTCGAAGTGTTCGACAAGCGTCGAGGTCGAACACCGGCAACATGTTGTGACTGACTTGGAGGCTCTCGCGGGTCTCAGAATCGGGCATGAGTCTGGGCGCTCCAGGATCTGGAACAGGTCACGGTCGTGCCAATGAGTAGTACGTCAACGCCAGAGACAAGAGCGTTGAGTCATATCCCGACATCCAAAATCGAGAATCAGCGGCGTTGAAGCCTGGTGTAAATGGCCTGCGTCATGGGAGATGACAAAGCATCTCACACCAGGGCTACTCACGTGCTTAGCGCGTGCTACCCAAATACAAAACCTGTTGAGTACGAAACCACCATAGCGCGAACATCCCAAGATGAGGATCATTTACCGGCTGCAGACGCCGTTCTCACGGCAGGTCCATCACTTTATCTTCGCCGACGGTCGTACGTATTTGCGACGCGCACTGTTGTCTGCAGCTGGTTGGGTGACTTGTGTCGCACAAGGTCCTGCCCCGCCCACTCTGGAAGCTCTGGTAGACCAACCGGGTGCAGCTGCCCCATTTCTTGGCATCCACACACGTGCTGGCTCACAAAATGTTCATGTACACAAATAACTCTGCCCTCTCCAACAAGCGAATTAGATCACACAGGCGGAGTGCCCGAGTGGTTATGGGGTTAGTCTCGAATTGAGTGAAACTAATGGCTTCGGCCGCGCAGGTTCGAATCCTGTCTCCGTCGAACAACAATTTGTTCAGCTCGGGTCCACCCGGGCAAATAACTTTTATCAGAAGTGGCTTGCGGGTTTTTTTGAGTCTTCTTTTTGGAGGGTCGAGCTGTTTTGCTTCCTGAGCAGCGAGAGGCCGGCAGCGTGGTCGCCTTGATCAGTGCATCTGACCTTGAACAGCCGTGATGATTCGCAGCGACGCACCTCTAGCTGAACCACGGATCTCGGTCGTTCGACTGTTGGTGTCTTCTTAATTCCCTCTCTCTTCTGACACTACAGACCCGCGGGACTTGCTCAGCTTTTCATACGTATAGTGGCTTGATCTATTTACGAACACAAACACGCGATCGACGCCAACTAAATCTCATAATATTCCTAAACATGGTTCGACTCCTATATAGCCAGATCAACGCCTGGTTCGTCTTCTCCGCCGCTCCCGCTAATACTCCCCTAGAGCTCCAGCTAGCGATAGGATTTTCGGGAGGCAGCTGGCCTCACAGGCATTGCGTCCGCTGCCATAGGAATAGTCACGGGTAAGTATTGACAAAAGGCCAATTTACCAGTAGTTTGCCCCTCGAGATTCGTGTTCTCTACGCACTTTAACAAGCTGCTTTACATCCAAGACGAAGTGAACAAGCTAGGAGATGAGATTCCATTTCCCAAAACATGGGCTGGTTCGAAGAGAGCGTCTTGTAGCTAGATAAGCCCGGGAGTGTCGACGGCGTGCGTCCAGTTGACAATTCCGCCAGATCAGGCGAAGACGAACGCGACGGAGTAGATGAGGAGTCTAAGTGACCCCAGTTCATGTCATCCCGTCGAGGACACTTGAATTACACATTTTGCTTCTCGAATTGAAACGGGTCGTACTTCTTTGCTAAACCTTTCGCCTCGTCTGAGCTCGAGTGACGTTGCGCATCCAACGATGCGGGGTGTGAATGTGGGGCAACGGCTCGGCCAGTGTTCAAGGTACATACAGTAGGCATCCGGGCCAGGCCGAAATATGAGATCCTACCCTATACTTGGAATTTTCAATCAAGACCACGTTTTATCATCGATCCAGTGTCAATTTCAAAAGAGAGGTGAAAGTAATGCATAAAGTGTATGCCTAAATGTGATTCGAGAGCTCGCTGTTGCAGTTTATCCGCAGCTCTGGACGTAAGTAAGGAGCTCAGTGATTCAAGGAAATGGCACAACGCCATTACAAAAAGAGGGCGAGCGGCCTGCAGCTGCGCCACGGCTGCAACAGAGCCCTGTACAATAGAGCCCTTGTGGCTACCGAATGTACTGCCGACAGCCAGGTTTTCAGTGGACAAGAGCGGGCCCACTGCAGATAGACGAATGAGAGCCTGGAATAGGAGCAGGTACAGGTCCCCCGCCGCCGCCGCCGTTCCGGCCGCTGTCCTTCCTCTCACCCCCCCCCCGTCGTCGTCCTCGTCGTCCACTGGCATTGTCGCGCCTGACGTCGACCTTTTTTTCCGACCTGCTCCTACTCCTTCCTGTTTCTGCTCCTACGCATCCGCACCTCGATCCGTTGCTGCAGCTGTCCGCCAACAGCCGCCGACGACGCCCATACCGAGGGCCCTTTCCACCCTTTCGTACGCCTGCCTCGTCTCCAGCAATCACGGCCTCGATACTGGGCACGCTGCTCCCGGCATCCGCCTTCCGCCGTCATAGGCCGCTCCCCCCGATCCCCACGACCGTCGAAGACGACGCGGCCAGCTGCCTGTCATGGTAAGCACACCCCACCGATTCGATGCAATCTGCTTGTTGGATATGTCTTGCCGCGGCATGTGCTGCAATTTGGTCGGCAGACTGTACATACCGAGATTTACGCGGATGCGCACCGTGACTCTTGCACTTGTCGGCACTGCTGGCTGCCTTCCCAATATGATGGCAGCTCTTGTTGGTTCCGGCTGAGTCTGCGCTCCAATGTCACGACCTCCCCTGCTATCACCCCATCCGTCGATGCGTCCAATGACCAGGCCTCAACGACCTGGCCCTACTTCTCCTTCACCATGTTGATCCGGAAGCTTGGTCGCTTACCGTTCCGTAACATGACTGACAAGGCATCCCACAAACAGAGCTACAATGTCGACTCCCCCAATGAGATGGTGGTAGACGCCGACGACTATGGCGTCACCGAGGTTTCCGAGAAAGAACCCGTCGCCATCATCACTCCCGATAATCTCGACCAGTCTGAAGCGGGCCAACTACAGGACCTGCCCATGGCTAATGATTGTACGTCGACCACTCCGGAAGCCCGACTTTTCTAACCCACAATAGACGAAGCCATGAAGGAGCTTGCTCTCCCACCATTATTAGACGAACCAAAGATTCTCCAGGACTTCTCACATACATGGACAGTGGAAAACTGGCGAAATCTCGGCAAGAGGGAGCACGGTCCCGTCTTTCAGGCCGGCGGACACCCCTGGTGCGTCGCACCGGCCTCATCTCTGCGCAAGCTCACTGACGGATAGCCAGGCGCATTCTTCTCTTCCCTCACGGCAACAACACCGACCAATGTTCCATCTACCTCGAGCACGGCTTTGAGGCCAACGCCGTACCCGAAAATTGGAGCTGCTGCGTCCAGTTCGCCCTCGTGCTCTGGAACCCCAACGACCCGAGCCTATACGTTCATCACGCTGCTCATCATCGGTTTACAAAAGAGGAGGGCGACTGGGGCTTCACCCGCTTCGTCGAGCATAGGCGCATGTTCAACGTGCCATGGGAACACGGAGACCGTCCACTGTGCGAAAACGACACTGCCAATATTACAGCCTATCTCCGCTTCGTCCAGGATGAAACGGGCGTCCTGTGGCACAATTTCGTCAACTATGACTCCAAGAAAGAGACGGGATACGTCGGTCTCAAGAACCAGGGTGCCACTTGCTATCTCAATTCTCTCCTTCAGTCGCTCTACTTCACCAATGCCTTTCGCAAGGTTGGTCTCCCCCGCTCTGCTCTTGACGCGTGCTCACCACGATAGGCCGTCTACGAAATCCCCACGGAAAACGACGAGAGCATGCAAAACTCAGCCTACACTCTCCAGCGGCTGTTCTACCAGCTGCAAACTTCAGAACAGGCCGTTGGAACGAATGAACTGACCAAATCCTTTGGCTGGGAGACGCGACACATTTTCGAGCAGCAAGACGTACAAGAACTTTCGCGGAAGCTCATGGAGAGAATGGAGGAGAAGATGAAGGGGACCAAGGCGGAGAATGTGCTTCCCGAGATGTTCAGCGGCAAGATCAAGACATACATTTCATGCATCAATGTCGACTACGAATCAAGTCGCATCGAGGACTTTTGGGATATTCAGCTCAATGTGAGCGGCAACAAGAGCCTTCTCGACAGCTTTCAAGACTACATTCAGGTCGAGAAGATGGATGGCGAAAACCAGTACTTCGCCGGCGATCAGTACAAGCTGCAGGACGCCAACAAGGGCGTCATTTTTACCAGCTTTCCTGACGTGTTGCACCTGCAACTCAAGCGATTCGAATACGACATTCAAAGAGACATGATGATGAAGATTAACGACAGATATGAATTTCCCGAGACGTTTGATGCAGCCCCGTACCTCACGGATGATGCGGACAGGACCGAGTCCTGGACGTACCAACTGCACGGTGTCCTCGTTCACAGTGGTGATCTGAATGCTGGGCATTACTATGCGTTCATCAAACCGGAAAAGGATGGCTGGTTTTACAAATACGATGACGACAAAGTCACTCGTGCAACATTGAGAGAGGTGCTGGAGGACAACTTCGGTGGCGAGTATCGCACGCCAAACGGCTATCCTCGAGCGCCGCTCCAAAAGAAGGCTCCGATCATGCGCCAAAACAGTGCATACATGTTGGTTTATATCCGGCAAATCAAGGTAGACAAGATTTTGTGTCCAGTCACTCAGGCAGACACCCCGAGGCATCTTCGTAAGTCTTTGACCACCTTAATTCGATAGCTACTAACCCACGCAGAGCAACGGTTTGATGAGGAGAACGCCCTCCGCGAGGTTCGTAAGAAGGAACAGCGAGAGGCGCACCTCTACATGGCAGCCAAGGTCATCACCGACCAGACCTTTCAGCATTATGGCGGAACCGACCTTTGCTCGTTTGATGCCATCAGCGAAACAGACCCAGCTGCTCCCAGGTCGTATCGGATTCGCAGAGCTATGACCATGGCAGAGTTCGTGGAACAAATTGCCGGGGACATGGACGAGGACGCACGCAAGGTGCGACTTTGGCTCATGGTTAACCGGCAAAACAAAACGATTCGACCTGATCAACCCATCATGGATCTTGCGCCGACCGTTGAGGAGATCTACACCCGGTCAGCAGCGCATAGGGATACCAGTCTGCGGGTGTGGGCCGAGGTTGCCGAGGAGCTTGGTCCTGATGGCGAGCCCATATGGCCATCTTATCAAAGCCAGGCAAACGGTGTTATCGTCAAGAACGACACCATTCTCTTGCTACTGAAGCACTTTGACCACGCTGAGCAGAGGCTGCGAGGCGTTGGCCACGTCTATATCAGCAAGGAGAAGAAGGTGGAGGAGCTGGTGCCTCTGATCCTCCAGAGGATGGGCTGGGGCGACAAACTGCCGTCGGACGAAAAGCTGGCCCTGTGGGAGGTAATTACGAGTTCCTCCCTCGACCGAATCATGCTGACCCAGTTAGGAAATAAAACCGACAATGATTGAGCCGCTGAAACCCAAACAGTCGCTCAAGATCGCAGAGCTTCAAGACGGTGACGTGATTTGCTTTCAGCGCACAACTGACAAGGGCGACCAAGCGCGGAGTGCGACGAAGCCCTCACAAGAGTCGTAAGTCCACCTCACCGTTTCTTGGACTCTACTTACAGATCTAGAAACCGCGGCACGGAACATTTCGAGGATGCACGCGAATATTATGATTTCCTGGAACACAAGAGGACAGTCAGGTTTCATCCTCATCCAACTCGCTGCGATCAGGCGCAATACACTCCGTTTGACCTTGTCCTCAACGCAAAGATCACTTATGACACGTTGTCAGAGCGCGTTGGCGCGTACCTCTCCGTTCCTTCCACGCATATTCGACTTTGGACAGTCAACTCGACAACAAGCAACCCGAAAGCCCCCGTGCGGCGAGGGACAAATCCCAGCCTGCGACAGATTTTGAATCCCATGGGCTCGAACGCCCTCAATTCGACTCAGCGGAATGATGCGTTCTACTTTGAAGTGCTCGAAATCAGCCTCGCAGAATTAGATACCAAGAAGAGCATCAAGGTGACTTTACTGAGCGAGGGCATCACCAAAGAGGTATGAAAGGCAACTGTGCATAGCAGCAAAAGACTGACAAGATCAGGATACGCTCGACTTGCTTGTCTCTAAGAACGGTACGATCGAGGATCTTATTCAAGCTCTCATCAAGAAGGCCAAGATTCCGGATGAAGCTGAAGGCGGGCGGATTCGGGTGTACGAGACGAACTCCAACAGATTTTATCGCGAACCGCTGCGGGAGCACCCCGTACTAAACCTCAATGAATACACGCAAATATTCGCAGAGCGTATCCCGGAAGAAGAGCTCAGCGCCGACGACAAGAATTTTATCCAAGTATTTCACTTTCAGAACGAGGCGAACCGGGTTCACGGCGTTCCGTTCAAGTTCTTGTTGAAAGAGGTAAGCTCGCGGTTTTCGAGCAGACGTATCGATCTAACACTACGCAGGGCGAAAAGTTTGTGGACACCAAGAAGCGGCTCGAGAAGCGCACGGGTCTCAAGGGGAAGAGCTTTGAGAAGATCAAGTTCGCAGTAGTACGGCGAGCTAGCTATTCGAAGCCGCAGTACCTCAATGATGGCAAGTCTGACCCGAGCCAAGTACTCAGAACCTCCGGGACGTTGCGCTAATTTACTGGTAGACGACGAGCTGTGGATCATGGCCTCGAGTGAAGACGACTATTTGGGCTTGGATCACGTCGATAGGACAAGGTCTTTGCGAAATGGCGTTGGGGATCTCTTCCTGCGTTGAGCATCCCTTGCTACAGGAGCTATTCGTCGGGGTCTGAACACGTGGATAAAAGAACGTTTTGGTGGGAGGGCTGGACACATGAGGATCAGGCCGGCGTCCGGATCACGAGATGGGCAGTTGGCATCTTGTATTACGTGTCTGCCTGCGCAGCGTTTGTACTTGCGCGAGGGTCCCTTGGCACTGGGGCCAAGGTGATAAGTCTGCCGCGTCGATGAATAGACATAGTGGGCGGCAGAGGGTGTGTTGGAGGCAGTTTGCTGTACAATAACATGTGCTAGAACAAGACAGTACTGTACTCGGCAGGATGCGCGGACGAAGCCCCAGGTACGTTGCCTATAAAGACCTGTGGCGAGAGTGGCAGAAAGGCACTGCTTGGTCGACAAAGTAAGAATGATATTTTTATCGCTGGCAAGGTCTTTAGATTCATTGCCTCTAAATGCTTTGGCTCTCATGCAAAACCCAAATCCCTTCGATTGAATCTAACTCAGGGACGACGACGACGACGGCAAGTCTACGTCTCAAACCCCGTAGCTCTCGCATAGAATAGTCCGCCGGTCTCGGAGCTAGATGTCACGCCCGCTCGACGCCTCTGTGTCAGCCTGATTGAGCTTTCCCTCAGACCATGCCGTGTGACGTCTAGGTGTGTGTCACTCGAGACGCCTTGCGCGGCACGGCTAACGGCAAGGATGTGTGTGTGTGTATATGTATGTGTGTGTATGTGTGTGTGGTCACATATTCAGCCCGCGTGGCTGGACGGGACCCAGCTCCCGGACGTCCTGCGCGGGGAAATAGGGGAATTGGGAATGGAAATCCTCAGCCGCGCGATGGTACGCTTCGAAAACTCCCCCAAAACTTCATTGTCCAAGGACCTCTTTCACCCAGAGCTTGGGTGTAGGAGATTCTCAAGCCTTCGGGCAATGTCGCCAAGCCTGACCCCCTCAGCGCGGTAAAACTCGGATTTTCTCCAAGAGCGTCGTCAGCTCAGGACGTCGTAAAGTTCAGGCACCGTTCAGGGACACGCCGGAACTGGCGCGGTCACGCTTTTCGAGCTCACGGCGGTACTTTGCGAGGGCCCCGCGCTCAATCTCCTCGACGGAGAGGTGTGCGCCAGCCGACTTGAGGAGCTGGGCGCAGCCGTCGTTGCCGGAAAGGGTGGCGAGGAAGAGCGGAGAGTTGTCGGCGCGGTTGCGCTCGTGGACGCTGGCGCCGCGGCGGAGCAGCTCGAGCATGATGTCCTCTGAGCCTGAGACGGCGGCGAGGTGGACAGCCGTGTTGCCGGCGTAGTCGGCCGTCTTGAGCAGCTGAATGCCCTCGCCGTCGAGCAGCTGGCGAACGAGGGGCACCTCGGCGTTTTGGATGGCGTACCCGAGAGCGGTGAAGGCAGCCTCGGCCTGAGTGAGGAGACGCGACGCGGGAGGGTCGAGAGGGGCGGACGGGTGCGTAAAGGTCGGATGAGCAATCTCGGTCAGCTCGCCGCGGAGAGAGCGGGAAAAGGCGGCGGCGATGTCGTCGTTGGACATGTCCTGAGCGAGAAGGTACGAGAGCTTGGCCAGAGCAGCCTCGGCGGTCAAGTCGAGGCCAAAGATGACGCCGGCGCGACCGAGGAGAGTGCCGGGCGCATAGACGGGGGAAACGAAGCCGGCAACGCATTGGCTGACGTTGACGACGATGACGCCGCGCTCAACGGCGGCGCGGATGACACGGACCAGCTGACCGTCGAGGCCGCCGGGAACGTTGCCCATGCCAAAGGTCTCGAGGATCAGGCCGCGCAGGTCGGGCAGATGCAAGACAGCGTCAACCATCTCGGGCTTGATGCCGGGAAAGATGCGCAAACAGGCGACATGCGTGGTGTCGAGGGGCGGCTCGACCGAGAAGCCGGCAATCGACGTCGGACGGAGAACGAGGGACCAGTTGACGTCGACGCCCAGACCGTTGACCTTGGCGAGCGGCTCGCAGTTCGGACTGGCAAAGGCCTCGAAAGACGCGGCCGAGACCTTTGTGGTGCGGTTACCGCGGTACAGCTTGTGATGGAAGAAGAGGCCGACTTCGGGGATGACGTAGGTACCGGCCATGATGAGGGAGCCGAGCAGGTTGTCAACTGCGTCGGACTGTAGAGCAAAGATGGGCGCCTGGGAGCCGGTGAGAATGACGGGCTTGCCGAGGTTGCGGAAAAGAAAGGAGAGGGCCGACGCCGTGTAGGCGAGCGAGTCGGTGCCGTGGAGGATAACGAAGCCGTCAAACAGATGATAATTCTCAGCAACCGCGTTCGCCATTGCTGCCCAGTCGGAGGCGCTTATGGACGACGAGTCGAGCAGCGGGTCAAACTCGAGCATGCCATAGCGAATGTGCCTCTTGTGCGCAGTCGGCGGAGTGCGCAAGGAGTCGAGGGTTACCGGTTTACCATTACGGTAGGCTTGGAGCTTCACTAAGAAGTGTGAGCTGAGTCGCGGTCATCTTGATCATGTCCACTCACCATCAAGACCAGACATGTCGTTGAAAGTCGGGCGCGGAGCCATGGCGCTCTCGAGGAAGCCCTCGCTCGGCGCGAGGCCGTCGGGGCCCTCTTGCATACAAATGGTGCCTCCGGTGCCGATAATGAGGACCCGGGATTCGGGAAGAGCCGTGCTGGCATCTTGAACCTGTGAGGGCGACATTTTGTTTGGACCTGCGATGAGTGTCGCTTTGAAATCCGCGCGTCCTTGTTCTGTGCTGGAAGGTTGATGTGCAAACAGGCGGGGCGAAGCCTTAACTTAATGGCCTGCTGGGATTTGTTGAGGCGCTGTTGGTCGCTTGCGCCGATTCGATCGGCTCACCGGGGTTCTATGCGTCTTCGGAGCGGATAGGGCGAGACGGGTGAGGGCTGAAAGATAGTAAGACGCGAACGATGCCGGGACCGGTCCGCTCAAAACCCGACGCGAGAAATCCCGGCGCTTTAGTCATGAAATGGTCCGGAGGTCCAGTCGGGATCATGGCCGGGGTTTGGTGCAGAGGGTTAGGGTCGTCGAACAGGGGGGTTCCGCATCTTTGGGTGGGAGCCGTCAAGAAGGAAACTAACCTTGCGAAAAACAGGGGCATGGCCCAGCATCTGTACAGTATGGGAGGACGAAATTCGAACGCTAGGCAGGATCAAGGAAGTGATGGAGAGAAAATGGGTGGAGCTCTCGTCACCGGTGCAGAAGCCGGAAAAGACGGCCGGCAATTCGACATTCGAGAATCGGTCTCCGGCCGCAGCGGGCATGACGACGGGCCGAGATGCAGGCGAATTGAGGTGCTTGAGGTGACATTAGCATCGGGGGCTATGGCGAAAGGGCACAATCTCTCGCAAAAGTCGGCAGACGGCGGAGGAGAAGGGAGCATTCGGCCGATTCGGGAGCGGTATGCACAGTATGCAGGAGGGATGACGGCGTAGGGTGACATGCTGCAAGTCGGCTGTGGCTTGACTAGTTCAGGACGTTTCTTCTGATGTGCCGTTGCCGTGATGGAGGGAGAGCACGCTGGTTGATTATTGACAGGTTGGACAGTTGAAAAGAAAGAGAAAAAGATATGGAGGACGGCGAGAAGGTGGTCTGGAACAGTCAGTCAGGGTCTACGATTACAAAAGACACTCATGTCGAGGTACCGCAGACATGGTACCTGCAACCATGGACAGTGAGAGTGCATTGCCTCAGAGGATACCTAAGGTAAGTGACGCAAGACTGCTGCAATTTATTGTTCTGCCGTTTTCTACGGACCTGGTTCCTTGAGTAGAAGCCCTGACAAATGTTCTCCTTTGGCACTTGACTCACGATATATTATTCGTTCCAAAATGTCGCCCATCTGAAGAGGGTTTACTGTACCTTAAGTAGGTTTCGACGTTTTAGCAGTGTCAGATGTCCACTGATGTACGGGATACTTGGTTCAAGACACTCGCTCTTGCGAGCCTCACAGCCTAGGTACGACGTCACCTCATTTCACCGAACAAATCCAAACATGCAATTCTGGAGTAAAATCATTCACAATGCCATGTAGCAAAAGCCAGCGAGTGCCATCGTCTGAGTACAGAAAAAGAAACAAAGTGGTTGCTGTCTCGCCCTCGGAAGCAAAGCGGGCATGAACCGTCTCGAGGTTTGCTCCCGCTGCCTTGTATCTTACGAGTCTCTGCCATGCAATTTACCAGAAACGAAACCACAAGGTACACGGTGTCTGTTCCTGACCACCGGACCCCACCCAGAGGAGTCAGCAGTCAGGCCATGCCCCTTCTGGAAAAGGTCGAGCACTGGGAACAAGTCGGCCCGCCCTCAAGTCGCTCCGGTCTGAGAGCGGCAGCTGGCAGAACCCTCGATCGTCCATATGCTTTGTTGGACAACGCCATCATCGCCCCCCAATTCCCTGCCCTGCCTTTTCTGCCGTATCCGCCTCGGCTCCCCCCGTTGATCCGATTGAACCTTCGCCTCCCCCCCTCCCGCCTGGCGCCTCGCATCTTCATTTGATTTTTATTTGTATACTTTTGCCATTCACCTTGCCATTTGCGCATCGCCAGAACGGGCACCCTCCCTTATCTGCCTTCTAGGTGGTCTTTCTAGTCCATCGATCCGTCGGCGAGCTAGCTGCGAGGCCATCCGTTCCGCCACCTCTTGTCCTGGCCACCTCGCGCCTTTGCGTGCAGCAGCCTCTGCTTGAACCCCTCTCCTTGCACACGACAAACCGATTATCCGCATCCGACGAAATCTTGCGACAGCGAGCGATTCGACCGACGACGCACTGCGAGGGCCATGCCCGTCCAAGTCGCTTGACACCCGTCTCTGCACACGTCCGCTCTCGATAGCAGCCCAAGATGGACAGAGTCCTAGAGAGAACGCCGGAGGGCACCTCGCCGCGCACGTTTGCGCTCAACCACTTGCGGCCCAAGTCGAGCTTCCAGGGCTGCTCGCGCATCGCCGACTATGACCTCCAGGGCAAGCTTGGCGAGGGAACTTTCGGGTGCGTATCTTAAATCGATTGCGTATGGTTCATTCGCTGACGTCCAATAGTGAGGTCCATCGAGCGCGATCGAAGAAGACAGGTGCTCTTGTTGCTCTCAAAAAAATCATCATGCATCATGAAAAAGATGGCGTAAGTGCTCCCGTAGCTGGTCAAGGACGACTTTTACCGTCAACAGCCGAAGGAAGATCGAAAGCCAAATGCTGACATTAACAGTTCCCCATCACGGCTCTTCGAGAAATCAAGCTCCTCAAGCTCTTGTCCCATGAAAATGTTTTGCGCCTCGAAAATATGGCTGTCGAGCACCCCTCGCGAAGCAGTAGGTTGCGCCAGACGTCACATAGCTCATCAACTAACTTGTGCAGCCGACAAGCGAAAAAAACCCATCATGTACATGGTCATGCCATACATGGACCACGATCTCTCGGGCCTGCTCGATAATCCCTCCGTCACTTTCAAGGAACCTCAAATAAAATGCTACATGAAGCAGCTACTCAAGGGCCTGTGCTATCTCCACGAAAACCACATTCTTCATCGCGATATGAAGGCCGCCAATCTTCTCATCAATAATCAAGGCATCCTGCAAATCGCCGATTTTGGCCTCGCACGACACTATGATGGCCCGACTCCTCAGTCCGGACGGCCCATGGGTGACGGGCGACGCGATTATACGGGTCTCGTCGTCACCCGTTGGTATCGCCCCCCGGAGCTTCTGCTGCAACTGAGACAGTACACCACTGCCATTGACGTGTGGGGCGTCGGGTGAGTTGCTTCCGCGGTAGTTTTTCTTTTCATGGCGCAGAGCACCTGCTGACAGTTCAAAGCTGTGTGTTTGGTGAAATGCTGGTTGGGAAACCCATCCTGGCTGGTGAGAGCGACGGCCACCAACTCGAGCTCATCTGGGATCTCATGGGCTCACCGAACGATGACGTGATGCCGGGCTGGAAGCAGCTACCAGGTGGTGACCACCTGACGCCACGTCCCCGGCCTGGAAACCTGCAAAGCCGGTTCAGAGAGTACGTTTGCGAACAATTCCCCATGACCAATGCTAACAATTCCCAGATATGGATCAGGGCCTATATCACTGCTTAAAGAACTTTTGAAGTTGGATTGGCGAACGCGCATCAATGCCGTTGACGCTCTCGAGCACCCCTACTTCAAAATGGCCCCTCTCCCAATGGAGCCGCACGAGATACCCATGTATGAGGAGAGCCACGAGCTGGACCGAAGAAAGTTTCACGATCGCAAGGCAGCGCTTCCGCCGGCGCCCAAGGGCGGCACTGTGGGTGTAGGTCCGGATGCCAATGGCGCGACGGCCGGCTTCAACAGTAGTGATGGCTACGCCAGTCGCAACGGCGTCAATGGCTCCCGATACCGAAGCGGTCCGGACGACCGCAGACCCGCCTGGCAACGAGATCGAGGGCCACCCTCGCGCCCGCCGCAGGATCGACCTAACAATAGAGACGATGTCGACCGAGACCGAGGAATGCCTAGGAGTCGCGCTCCTCCAAGAGGGCCTGACATCGACACCTACATTCCCAGCTACTGCCGCGATGAGGGTGGGCGGCGAGGTCCGGAACGTCCGAGAGAGGAGCGGCGTAGGCGGAACAGTAACGATCGATGGAACGAGCGAGACAGGCACCCCCGAAGCCGCAGTCGATCACCGGTTCACGACCGAAGAGATCGAGAGCGGGTAGAGCGAGACATGTATCGGAGATGATGATACCAGGAGTTTGGCAAAGTGAATTACGTTGGCGCATCCCGTTTCAACGTGTTGGGGGCCAGCATGCATTTAGCGTTCAAAGGCTACACGAGGCGTCGACAACGGTATGGGCATGTACATCGACGAAGATGTGAGGCAGTAACAGTGTTGTAACATACAAAGGGGTATCGGGCAATATGCCTTTCTGCCAGCGTCAGGGCTCTGAGCAAGAAATGAAATCAGGGGTCCGAGTCGTCTTCTTCGTGTATCGTCTGTGACAAAAGACCTGAAGGTTGCCGTAGTCTAGACGTTGAAGACTCGGTCCAGTACCAATCAGCCTCCCACGCCGGGCTACTGGGAGGGAGCCCCTTGTCGTAGCTTCCTTTCCTTTGAGATGACCGCTCCTCGGCAAAGGGGTCATCGTACATGCCCAACTGAGTAGTGATGGCCGAAGAGCACAGGCCTATGAAGATCCCCGACGCGATACCGACAACGGCCGCGACGCTGAACTGAGCTTGGTTAGATGAAGATGAGCAGAATAATGCGACGAGGTGCTTACAAAAGTATACAAGGGCTTGTGCAGCTGGTCAGCGTCTTGATCTACTCTGGTGCATGGAACAGCTAGAGAACTCACCTCTAAGCTGGCAATCAGGTCAACCACGGCATGAACCCACGACAGCAGGTAGGCAAAGACGTGAAGGGCCGGAGCAAAGACAAAAGACAGGACTCCGGTGAGATAAGACAGCGGGAGGGAGACGAGGCGCCACGGCCAAGCGATGAGGCGGGCGAGGCGGACGACGATACGGGTCCAGGGAAAGCGCCATAGGGCTCTGGCGACGACTGCGACGGCGTGGAGGACGGCCGAAAGCGTGGTAGATGCGGCGGCGGCCGCGTCGTCGGCCGAAGGAACCTTGAGGTCTTCCATTTGGATGCGCTCGCGGCTGCTATCGCGATTGACTAAGAAGCGACGTCAGGCGGTAAGGGATCATGGCGGTTTTTGGCAATGTCGGGTGTGTCTCCAGGGGTTCGTGAGAGTTTACTTTTGCCCCTTACATTACTGTGAGGTAAGGTAGATCACGGAACCGTCGCACCGAGGTTTTCCCTACATCAAAGTATCTCTGCTCGCGTGCGTGAGCGGTGTTGCGACTGCGAGACCGACACACCGTCGTGGAAGTAAAGATGGTCGGATGCAATATTATTCGTAGTCCCAAAATGAAGTCGAGGCTTGGGCATTGCGCTCGACTGACGACATCCGACGCCTCCGAGGTCCCGCCAGATACAAAGTACCTCCTCTTTGCAGTGTTTCTCTCCGCCCATAATGGGCTCAGATGCATTAGAGCGGTACTCGCTCGTCATCGCAAATAAGCTTGCATCATCAAGTATCGCTCTATCTTTTCCCCATAGACGTTTGCCAAGCTGTTTCGATGCCCCCCCTCGGACCCTCCAAGCCGAAATGCCCCCCCACGCCAGACTTTATCTTGCTTGGCTCTCCCCCCCCAGCGTTTCCCCATTCTCCCATTTCCGAGCAACCGTTTCTGGCTGCTGCTTTCCGCTTCCAAACCCCCCTGGCAAGCCAATCCGACCCGACGCCTTCTTGCAGCGCCAAGCATCAGAGACGACGAGACGGGGCGGATCTTGGTTGAAGCTCGACGGGAAAGCACCTTGCTAACCTTAAAAAAACCGACGAACCGTGCGATCATCGACATTGACGACGAATAAACGAAGGCTCCCGTCCTTCCGCGATCCAACCACCTTTGCGATTCGCGATACCTACCTGTCAGCGGGGCATCACAAAACACAGAATAAGGAAGACAAGAGAAAGGGGAAACGGAGAGAGAGAGAGAGACGGAAAGCGCCGTCGCGAGGTAACGTGAGCTGTCGAACAACCAGGAAAAGCCGTTCCGGCTTTCGCTTCGTCGACGGACGGCCCCTCATCCCAACCCCGGCCTCGTCTGCCGGCGCTGTGAGATGCAGGATTCGCGACCCTGATAAGACTGGTCGGTGGTTCGACGTTGTTCTTTTTTCCTCTCTCGCTCCCTCTCTACCTTGTCTGCACGTTGGGTCGCCCACGTGGGCATCGGTCTGCGGGAAAGAAAGAAAAAAAACACGCACATCATAGGTACATACAGTACAATCACGCACGCACTCTCTCACACACACCCCTTCATTCGTCTCCTCTATTTAGAGTAACAAGGGGGAAAGAGAGACGGATAGCTTCGGGGCAAACGAAACACCAAAAGGAGCTCTTTGCATTTGGAGGTCCCCTCTTGTCCTCGTCACGCGGGACCTCTTCAAGCCCCGCGCCAGCGATTCTTACCTGCAACGCAGTCTGTCCCGGTCTGTCTGGCTTCAGTCTGACCGTTGCTGGTTTGTCCGTTGTGGCCTGCGGCTTTCCTTGCTCAGCTTTTTTCGCGTGTGACGACGGCGCGCTATCGGGGGTGCTGCCTGTGCGCCCCCCGCGCCATCAGGTCTCCCCCCCCCTCTCCAATCCCTCCTTCTGCCTCGTACGCTTACGGGCTGCTTGCTGGGGAGACGAAAAAAAAAGAGAGAGAACGAAGAGGAGTCGTCCGCGTTCGGGGTATAAGCCCACCAGGGTAACACGAGTAAATCCGGGGCGCAGACTGAAGAAGGCGCGTTACGCCGAGATATCTCTCTTACAAGGGCCTATAAAAAGGCGGGCAACGGCTCGGCCATGGGCAACAACCACTCATCGGCGGCCCACAAGTCGGGCACGGCTCCGTCGTCGCCGCCTGCCTCCTCCCACAGTGCCTCGGTCACTTCACCGACGACCACGACGACGGGCCACCATTATCAACACCAACAACATCCCCACGATCCTTCCCGCGCGCACCGAAAGGAGGGTCGCAACATCATCCCCGCACACACGACTCATCGCTCCGCCGCTCCTCCAGAGGCCTCGCTGGCACAAGCCCAGGGCTCGACCGTCGTCAGCTGGCCCAAGAGCCTCCCCAGCACCGCCGTCTCTTCTCTCAGCGGCTCGCCTCTGAGCAACAACTCGACACCGGCCAGACCCACCGATACTCGGCCGTCTCGTGAAGAACCGTCCAAGCCCGTCGATGTGCCCGTCGAGTCGACCTCGCTGCGGTCACATCACTACTCCAACGATCCCTCTCAAACCGAACCGCACCTCGTCTCCAACAACAGCGTCACCGACATGTATTTGAGAGGCCCGCCTCGACTGCCCCTTCCCATTGAGGAGGAGGTACACACTCCGGGCTCGCCCATCCTCGCGCCAGACGAGGGCCTCGGCGACGTCGATCTCGGCGGTGAAACGTCCTCAGATGCTCTGACGCGTAAGAGCTCAGCCCTGAGTGCCAACACGGTCGAAGACGAAGAATCAGAGGAGCTCCGTGTTGACAAGACCCGGCCCGTCGTCCCCACCAAACTCGAGTGGAAGCGCGGCGGCGAAAAGGTCTACGTGACGGGTACCATTTTTCAATGGAACCGCAAGCAGAGGCTACATCCTGTGTAAGTCCCCTTCGCCCATATCCCGCTCCGACCCATGATCCCGGTTTCCCGAGACGCCCCCCTCGGTTGCGCACATATGCCGTGCCTCTGTGGCGCTTTATAATGTCATGGCTGGTGTCAAATGCGGACGTGCCACAGGATTTGACAGGTGCCGGACCGCCTCAACACACACAAAGACTGACTCTCTTCTAGTGAAGGTAAACCCGGATACTTTGCGGCCACGATCCACATCCTCCCCGGCACGCACCATGTGCGGTTCCTCGTCGACGGTATAATGCAGACGTCGCAGGACCTGCCCACGACGGTCGACTTTGGCAACAACCTCGTCAACTACATCGAGGTCAACCCGGACGACCTGCCCCTGGCGCAGAAGCAGGGCGGCGCGGCGCGAGCCGAGGGCGAGAGCGGGACCGCCTCGCGCACCAGCTCCCAGGTCAAGGACCAGCCGCGGGCGCCTCGAGGCAAGGCGGTGAACCCGCCCGAGAGCTATCAGCGCGACATCCCGCAGTACCTGCTCGACTTTGACCAGCCCGAGGAGTCGCCGGCCTACCGCAACGCCGTCGCCGCCATCGAGAAGCTTCCCACGCCCCCGAGCCTGCCCGGATTCCTCGGCAAGCCTATCCTTAATGCAGCGACGCTCATGAAGGACGACAACAGCGTGCTCAACATGCCTAACCATACGGTCCTCAACCACCTGGCCACGAGCAGCATCAAGAACAATGTCCTGGCCGTGTCGGCGACGACGCGATATCACAACAAGGTAGGTAGTCCTTTACTGTCTCTTGTATTTGTACGCGGGAAGCTAGCTAACGTCCCTGCAGTATGTAACGACCATCATGTATAAGCCAACTTCCGTGGATGAGGGGTGAGGCGCTGTCCTGAGGTACCGCTCTTTTTGCTGGTTGGGCAATCGAGGCGTCGGGGCCGGAAGCTCATCAACGGCGTCCTTGACTTAATCCCCGTGCTCATACTGGGCATGCCTTGCTGAAGTTGGCTTTTCCCTGTGATTTGTGAGGGAAGCGTAGCTGGTCTTGATATTTAGCGCTGCGACGATTGGCTCAAGTTGCCCTGTCTCGAGCTGGCCTTGGTATCGGCAGCAGGGAGTGTATGCATCTACGGCCCATTGTCGGCCGATCAACGATATGAAGAGATACCTCTCCTCTTTTTCTTCCCGTAAGCCTTCGATGACGTGGCATTTGGCAATATCCTCCGTTTCTTGTTGTAGTATGGGGCATTACGATTGTCATTAGCTTGTCCCTTTCAATCCCTCCATTTTACGTAGACTTCGTCCGTACGGAAGCGCTGAGTGCACTGGCTCTCCGCAAGGGGCGTGCGGAAGCCAGTTTCGTATGCGAGCAGGCCGGCGTGGGCAATCATGATGCCGTTGTCGATACAGAAGCGCTCGTCGGTGGCGTAGACGGAGCCGCCCCGCTCGCGAGCCATGTGGCCCATCATCTCCTGGAGGCGCTCGTTGCAGCCGACGCCGCCGACGATGAGCACCTGGGAGGAGCCGACGTGAGCCATGGCGCGCTCCGTGATCTCGACGAGCATGGCGAAGACGGTCTCCTGCAGGGAGAAGCACAGGTCGGCAGCTGTAAATTCGGCGCCGTCCCCCGCGGCGCGCATCTGCGCGGCCAGGCCGTCGGCGGCGGCGAGGATGCCGCTAAAGGAACAGTCCATGCCCTTGACGGTGTAGGGCAGCTCGAGCAGGCGGGAGCCGCGCTTGGCGAGCTGCTCAATGTTGTACCCGGGGGCCGGGTCGTTGCTGATGGCGAGGGTGCGGGCGAAGCGGTCGAGGCAATTGCCGACGGCGATGTCGAGGGTCTCGCCAAAGATGCGATAGCGGCGCTCGGCGTAAGCGATGACCTGCGAGTTGCCGCCGGAGACGTACAGGACGACGGGGTTCTCGGCGCCCGTGACGTGGCGGCCCATCTCGATGTGGCCGACGCAGTGGTTGACGCCGACGAGCGGGCGGTCCCAGAGCAGCGCGAGCGCGCGGGCGGCGAGCGCCACGGCCGACAGCGGCGCGCCCATCCCGGGGCCCTGCG
>APKU01000242.1:0-41097 GCA_000472125.2 Hirsutella thompsonii MTCC6686 | reverse complement strand
CCCCCCCCCCCCCCCTTCCCCCGTACCTCTCACCTCTCCTCTCCCTATCCACCTTTCCGTTCTCTTTCTCCCCTTCTCCTACTCGGTCCTTTTCCTTGTTCCCCTCTTTCATCCAGAATTTTTGGCGGGCTTTTTCCCAGGCTGTTTCTGGTGGTTCCGCCTGGGTCCCCCCCTTCTCCTACGTACATACTTCTTTGCACCCATCCCCCCCCTTTCTCCCCGACACGCCGGGAGCCTCCGTCTCAGCCCTATGCCTAGTGCCGCCGTCTCTCTCATCTCAAGTCTCACAGCATGAGAATCTCTTCCCCTCTTACCGTGGGAGCGGCTCTTCCGGGAAGCGAGGGACAGACGAGAGCGCGCGGGCATGGGCTCCCTTTTTTTTTGTGACATGTGGGGAACGGGGGGAGAGATTGAGGCAGGATGTGAAAAGGGGGGATCCGGATCTTGGGGAGCCGGACCGCAGAGTCGTCTTACCAAGCTTCCGGCAGAAGGCCCTATGAGATTCGTGGCCAGTAACTTACATGTACTGGTATATCTTGTGTGAGTCGTGCCTCCGTGCACAGTACTGTATCTGTCCGTGCTGAGCAGTGCTGTGCAGCCGCCCCGGCGTCTTTGTCCACTCCTCTACGGAGGGCCGTGTCTGTATGTATGAGTGTCCGTACGGGATGGACATGTAGCATCGACAAAGCGCGTAGAGACTGGCAACCTCTACGGGACAAGCACGTCGATCCCTATACATGCAGTATCCGTACATGGCACATTACTCACTCTCCTCTTGCATTTACTGTACCTACCTCCTCCCAAGGCGACCCGCGACGCAAGACCCAGGGCTCCGCTCCCTCGGCTCCTCCGCCCCCCTGAGCACCTTTCACGGCGACCGCCGAAGCTGCCCGGGATAGTGTCTCTCCGAGACGATGCCTCTGTGTGGTATCCTGCCTGCGGCTCGTCCAGAGGGTGTGGAAGCAGCGAACCGGCCGGGATTGACAGACGAGGCGGACGTTCAGTAAGAAGAGAGTGGGCAGGGGGGGAGGGGGGGTGGCGGTATCGCTCAGGTATGTGACGAGCTTCGCGAGTGATATGACTGCACAGAAAGACATATGTACAGTCTTCTCCAGTACATTACTGTACAGTAAAGTAGCTTATACCTCGGGGAGAGGAACAGCTGCAGCAGAGTCATGGCATCTTTCTGAGCATGTTCCTCTTGCATCTCAGATGCAGCGCAGCAGGGGGAGCTAGACAACGATAGGTAGGTAAAAAGGGAAACAGTCAAAGAGACCTGGCTGCTTTCTGCAACTCATGTGCCAATAAGCAAAAGCGAAATATCCATCTCCGCGGCTCTTTTGGTTCATCCACCACGTGTCTTCATATACACGGCCTTCTCGACATGTTCTCTGTGCTTCTGCGTCCCTCTCTCTCGGTCTCGAGGGGCCGAAGGGTGTATTTGATGGACAGAGCCGGGACGTTGCAGTTCATCGGACGAAGGGGTAGAAGAGGGGGGGTCTACAGTAGACAAAGGATAGATCAGCCAGCCTCTCCCCCTACAGCATTACCCACGCACCCCCCTCCTACGGAATACTCCGTCTAGCTGGCCAAAAGTACTGTACTGTACATGGACAGAGGCCGCGCCGTACAGGACAGTACGCGAGGGAGCCCCCATTCAATGGCTCAGGGCATTCATCTCGGACGGCGCCAGCCAGCGCTTCCCAGGTTCGTTCGGGTCGGGAAGCCCATGTTAGCAAAAGCATGGCAAGGGGCACACAGTGACAGTGGCAGTGACAGTGGCAGGGCCAAGCTGGCCTTGCCGGAATCCTGTTTCAGCTCTTCGGGCCGGCCATTGCTGACGATGCTACCTCGATGGCTGGCGAACGGCAAGCTTGAAAGGGGGGAGTATTCTTGCTGCTTTTCTATTTTTTCTTTTGAGAGAGAGCAAGAGAGAAAGAGATGAAGAGATGAAGAAGAAGAAGACGGCAGGGCGTGTGGATGTGTGGCCTGGTAGACGAGGCGTCCGCTCACGATCTCGGTAAACGGTAATCACATCCAGAGAGTCGGGTGGATGAGATTGGGCGTACTGTGCGTCGCGGCAGAGAGACATCCCCTTCGTAGCTACTGTATCATTCTCCACGGATATCTACGTGAGAGTGGGAGATGGATCAATGAAGATCGCAGAATTACCGTGTTCAAAGAGAAGACATGGAGGGTCGATGCTTTTCATACTCGCTGAAGCTGGTGACTCCGGTTCTCTTCCATACCCATGCCGAACCCTACTTCTACTGTCTGGTATCTTCTTCTGTAACTGATCAGACGCGGATTCGACCAATAGATCAGCATCTGGTATTTCCGGACGTGTGTCTAAGACCTGATCCCCTTCCATGCCTGGCCCCGTTTGAATACTATTAGCATCTTGAGGCACACTTTCCGACGCCGTGACGCATCATCACATTACGGGCATACGGATGGGTTCATGAAAATAGAGTATGACGAGACCGGCGAGATAAATACCCCATCTATACCTACAGTACGGCATCTGCAGTACCTCTTTCTTCCAGTACTCCCCAAAAGGACGGGGAGTGAGTAAGTAGGCATGTGCTTGTCCGACTGCATCCTATTCCGCTTTGCCGTGTATGTTCGCTGCCGCTTCTCCCACGCCCTTTTTTGCCGTTGGACGATGCGCCACCAGGATGAGAGGCACGTGTGCAAAGCCCGGTTTGAAACTGGCGTAAGCCTGCGTGAGAAAGACAGATACGTAGAAAGAACAAGAGAGAGAGAGAGAGAGAGAGAGAGAGAGAGAGAGAGAGAGAGAGAGAGGGGCCGGGCTTGTTTCGTTGGTTCGGGGCCGTACGGTCCTTTCCTACTCAGAATACAGTGACTCGCCCCCCTTAAACAGGGGCCGGCTGACCTTTTTGCTGCTGGTTCGATGAAAAACTTGCTCACCCCATCAGATGTTCACCATTCGCTCATCTGGCCCCCCTTTGCCTTGACGAGATATCCAAGTTGGCTTTCAGCGTGCAGACTGTTAGAGGTAGAGTGTGTTTGTAACTTTGAATCGAGGGCCTGCCTGCTGTACGGGGTCGGAGAGGGGAGGTGAGGACAGTCAAGGCAGGAGGGATGAGAATTACTGTATGATCATTACGGTGATGGTGGTGGTGTGTAGAGAGGCGTCTCCAGTAATGATCTTCCTCTTCCTCCACCTCCCACCTCCCCCCGGGCTCACCTCACCTCAACCCATCCCTTATGCGGTCTTACGCTCTTTGATCTACTCTGCATCTAGATGTGGCCAAGATGAGCGGCAGGGCAGCACCTGCCTGCCCCTCTGAGCCATCAATCTCGTCCCCCCCCTCCCTCCGTGTGCGTGCTCAATGTATGAGTGTGCGTCACATTCGAGGCCGTCGACCAGGTTGTCCGAGACCGCCCCAGGGCAAGGATGGTGCCCTCCTTCTTCTCCTCCTCCTCTTACTGCCCCCTTGTCCCCTAAGAACCCCCAAGGGTGCCGTTGCACCGAGGAGAGCAAACCTGGTCCCCTCGTCCATTCTGTTTTTGTCTCTCACACCCCCTATACCCCCTGTTACCTGTTTTCAGCCCGAAAAGAATGCAAAGGCGTCGCGGTTTTCGTTGGGCCGGCAAGGCGGCCGAAGGAACCATCCTCAGGAGCCGCATGCCCACCACATATGCATTGGTCTTTATCGTTTGTTCAAACGTTGTCGTAACATTCAGTAACGACGAGATTGAATGTCACCGACTTCATGTATAGTATGTACGAATAGTAGACGCCCTATCGAGCTGGGACCAGGCCAGGGGGGAGATACGCATGTCACCGTGCGTGCAAAACGTTGTTATGCGTAGATGAATGGGCTTGGAGAGTCACAGAATAAGCTACATGGACGGACGTGCCTCGCTCGAGCCATACAATGCTGTATGCGCCTGTACATATGCCTACAGTACAGTATGCCTCTACGGGCATGCGTCTGCATGCGAGGAACCTCCCGCCTTTGTGATGACTGATGATGATGGAATCCCGAGCCACGCCCCCCCCCCCCCGAAGGAACCGCCAAGTAGGGACGCCCCCCCCCCAGGGGGGACTCTAGACAAGGCGACGCCTGACCACCAAAAAGCAACGAGGCGCCTCTTGGCCGGGGCGCCCCCTTTCGGGCCTGTTCGCGATCTGCTACGCTCCGCGTCAAGGGCAGAAAAAGGCAAAAGGTCCCTGTACACGAGGACAGCCTGATACGACTTGCTCAGGACGGCGTCCCCCCACCCCTTTCCACGGAGATCAAGGGCTCGCCCCTTGCTATATCCTCACGCCCTCCTGCCTCTCTCTCTCTCTCCCTGCTGCTCGAGGCAGAGAGGGCCTGCAGAGCTGGAGAGAAGCGGCAGCTCCAGTATTGGCAGCCGACGCTCGACTGCGTCGACGTGCAGCCCGCAGCCGCGGACACCGCGTCGCCCGGCAAGCAGCAGCAGCGCACTAGTCAAAGCACCCGTCACCAACGGGAAGGCTCCCAGATGACGCGCTACGATGATCTCCAGATGGCATCCGACATGGCGGCAACCATGGCCATCTCTTTGGCGTCATGCACGCGCACCACGTCGGCGCCTCCCTGCACGGCGGCCGCCACAGTCGCGGCCGTGCCCCAGATCCGCTCAGATGGCTGGGCTGCCCCAGTCACCTTGCCAACAAAGGCTTTCCGGCTGGCGCCCACAAGCCACGGCAGGTCTTGGAGCCCCGGCCAAGACCTGAGCTCGTCGAGGCTCCTCAGCAGGGCCAGGTTGTGCGCTCCCGTCTTGGCGAAGCCGATGCCCGGGTCGAGAATGATGCGCCACCGTCGTATGCCCGCCCGCTCCGCCGCTGCGACGCGGGCCAGGAGCTCCGAGGCCACGGTTGGCACCAGGCCGCCCGGATAAGCCGTCATCTCCGTCATGGTCTGTGGCGTGCCGCGCATGTGCATCAGGCAGATGGTTCTGCCCAGGCGGGCGACTGTCGGGAGCATGTCTGGGTCGAGGGTGCCGGCCGAGACGTCGTTGATGATGTCGGCGCCGCTGGCGACGGCCCTCTCAGCGACCGAGGCGCGGTACGTGTCGACGCTGATGGCGGTGCCGCGGGCCTCGGGGAGGGATCGGATGAGCTCAATGGCGGGAATTACTCGCGCCGCCTCCTCGTCAGCCGTCACCTGAGGCCGACCGGGCGCCGTCGACTGGCCCCCAACATCGATGATGGTTGCGCCGCTACGGATCATGTCGAGCACAATGCCCGGCAGGCGTTTGAGGGTGTGCTGGCCGCCATCCGAGAAGGAGTCTGGTGTCATGTTGAGGATGGCCATGACATGGGTCTTGCGGTTCGGCGCCGGTGGCGTCAACGTCGGGCACGAGGGCGCCAGCGGGGTGACGGTCGAGAGGGGTTCGCGCGGAGGAAGCTCATTTAGGTAGTCCTGCACCAGCTTCCAAGGCTTGGACGCGTCGAGCGGCTTGGAGGGGATAAGCCTGCCAATCGAGTGTTAGGTGCCAAGAGTGCGACGGCCCCCCTCAAGGGCCTGCCTAGACGAGGGACTGGAAGAGGGGGATGACCAACTGTGCTAGAGGCCGCAGGACGAATTCGCGCTCGGCAATGGCGGCATGAGGAACTTGCAGCCTCTCGTGTTTGATCTTTTCGTCGCCGTATAGGAGGATGTCGAGGTCGATGTTGCGGGGACCCTTGTCGATGAGCTTGCGCCGTCCCATTTCCTTTTCAATGGCCTGAAGCTCGTCTAGCAGAGCCAAGGGCTCCAATTCTGTCTCGACCTATATCCGGGAGAAAGAGGAAGACGATGATGTCAAGGTGAGCGCGCGTGCCCGGAGTGATGAGTTCTTGGCGAGATGCCATGGCGGCTACGGGAGCGGCGCAAAGAAACGACTTGATGAATAGGCACTGACCTCGCAGGCGCCGTTGATGAAGCGGTCCTGTTCGGTAATGTACATGGGCTCCGTCTCCCAGAGACTGCTGGTGCGCTTGACGCGGATGCCACGACGGTCCATCTCGCGGCAGGCCGTCTCGATCTCGGAGACGCGGTCGCCCATGTTGCTCCCGAGGGCAATGTAAGCCGTCTGCTTCCGGGTGGAGCCACGACAGGCGCAGGCGGACAGGAATCGTCGGGTAGCTGCAGAGCGTGGACCTGTCGCGCCGAGCCGCCGAGCCGCATCGTGGGTGGTCGACAAGGGAACAGCCGAGCGAGTGCCGACATGTCTCCGGACGGCGATGGAGGTTGTAGCGAGGCTCCAAAAGGAGCCAAGGCGAGAGCGCGACACGCACGAGGTCATGTCGGGAAGAGGAGAGGGGGCGCGACGGCGCGTAGGGAAGCAAAGAAGCGGACGGGGTGTCGGGAAAAAGTTCGTGAAGGCCAAGATTTGACGTTGGGAAGCGGGTCCGTCCGCCGAAGGGTAAAAGGGGACCCTAGGCTAAGAATGGCAACGCTAACGGACCGCCGCGCCGAATTGTATCCGGCACAAGAGGCTCGCTTAAATCTGCAGCGGAGCGACGCGAACCGTCATTCCGGCTCCGTTATTTCTCCGCTCCACTCCGCCCCGCCCCGCTTCGGAGCAATGTGGGAGGACAGGTACTCGGCGTCGTACATGTACGGAACAGCAAGTCTTGTTGACTTGCGGGATGAGCAAGGGAGGAGCTACTGCACTGTGCTGTACGGATAAAGGTAAGGGAATCCCAACGGAATTTGCAGACATGGCTTCTCTCCTTGTTCTTTTCTTTTTGACGCTGACTTGAATCCCGAGCCTCGGTCCTTTTCCGTGTCGAGATGGCTTCGCAATATCGATGCGTCATGATGAACAGCAATAGACGTCAGAGAAGTATGTATTCCATCTTGAATATCATATCCGATCATTTGGCATCGGGTTGCTGACTCTGACAGACAGAACTTGATAGATGATAGAGTACTGTACTGTATGCTCTACCATGTCTTCCAGTGCAGCGAGTCGAATCACGGAACTTGGCCATCTCCTCCCAGACGCCTCAATCATGGCTCGCCATCAACTGCATGTCTTGCGGAATGATTAGACGTCGCTGCATCCGAGACCTGGGTTTACGCTCGGGACCCTGTTGCCTTGTCGTGACCAGTTCCCTCCCTGCTCCGTGTTTCAAACGGTCAACTTGGACTGCTCAAACTCATTGCTCTGATCTTTGAATGAGGACGCAAGCCGGCAGCTGTCATTGCTTTGCGGTCGGCTTAGATTCCCATCTCAAATGATGGGCTATTACGAGCAACATGAATTCCATAAGCCGCGATCAGGCGAGCAGGGTGCATACTGAACGGCGATATCGGTAGAGCATCTACTTTATCGATCAGTCCATGACCAAAAAGCGGTCACGGCTAGGTTTCTCCTCCGCGACTTCCCTTCTTTAGCTTCGCACGTGCGCCGAAGTCGCCTCCGAACGGAGCGCTGGCCCCGAACGGTAAACGAGAGTGAGTCCGTTCCCCGGCCCTCGGCTCCTTCCCCCCGCGACCGAACCCCACGTAATGCTGCGTGCAGACGCTAAGCCACTTGCGTCGATAGTCTCCTTTCGCGAACCTCGGCACATGCGGCGGGCGACGCAACGCCGCCTTTTCAGTGCAACTATGGGCACCGTCGCCGCTCAACTCTCCTGGCCGCTTTCCTTTTCGATATCTTTTCGACATTTCCAACTTTCGAAGTCACTGCCGACAAGGACATCTCTGCCTCCAAAAAAGGAGATCAGACTGAGCCAGCTGCGACATCCATAGGACCGCGAGATAAACCCGAACCGGCATCATGGCTTCTCCTCGTACGTTTGCCGCCCGCGCGCGCGCAATCCCCCTATACTCCCCAGGATCGACCGACATATGACTGACTGCGGATACCGAATGACAGAGCAGATTCGTACGCCCATCACTGATCTTTTCAAGATCAAGCATCCTGTCCTGTTGGCCGGGATGAACGTCGCGGCCGGTCCCAAGCTGGCCGCCGCCGTCACCAACGCCGGAGGTCTCGGCGTCATCGGAGGTGTTGGCTACACGCCCGACATGCTCCGGGAGCAGATTGCCGAACTCAAGGAGTACCTCGACGACAAGAACGCGCCCTTTGGCGTTGACCTGCTCCTCCCCCAGGTCGGCGGCAGCGCCCGCAAGACCAAGTCAGTCCTGTCCCACACCCTCTTGTTTGCTTGTGTGCAAGGCTAACGGGTGACTTCATTCGCAGCTACGACTACACCAAGGGCAAGCTGGACGAGCTGGTCGACATCGTCATCGAGTCCGGCGCCAAGCTCTTCGTCTCGGCCGTGGGCGTGCCCCCCAAGGCCGTCGTCGACAAGCTGCACGCCGCGGGCATCGTCTACATGAACATGATTGGGCACGTCAAGCACGTCAAGAAGTGCCTGGAGCTGGGCGTCGACATCATCTGCGCGCAGGGCGGCGAGGGCGGCGGCCACACGGGCGACATCCCCACGACGGTGCTGATCCCGGCCGTCGTCGAGCTGTGCAACAAGGCCCGGTCGCCGCTGACGGGCGGACCCGTCCAGGTCATCGCCGCCGGCGGCATCCACAACGGCCAGCTGCTGGCCGCCTCGCTCATGATGGGCGCGGGCGCCGTCTGGGTCGGCACGCGCTTCATCCTCACCGACGAGGCCGGCGCGCCCAAGGCCCACAAGGACGCCGTCCGCACCGCCGGCCACGACGACAACGTCCGCACAATCATCTTCACCGGCCGCCCCATGCGCGTCCGCAATAACCCCTACATCAACGACTGGGAGACCAACCGCCAGCAGGAGATGAAGGAGCTCGCCGCAAAGGGCACCATCCCCTACGAGGCCGACCTCGACAAGTACATGAACGGCGGTGCCGACGAGCACAAGGGCATCGAGGGCCACAACGCCGCTGCAGACGCTGATGAGGACGACGGCGATGACCCCCTCGAGCAGTTCCGTCCCTTCCTCATGGGCAAGTGCGCCGCCGTCGTCAACGAGCAAAAGTCGGCAAAGGCCGTCGTCGACGAGTTTGTCCAAGACGCCGTCTCCACCATCAAGGCCGGAAACAAGATGATTGCCAAGCTGTAAACGTTGTGTTTCTTTGCGCTTTGGGATGATGATTGGGTCTGATTGGACATCTGACGAACTCCTCTTTTCTTTGTTGTTGCGTAAATGTACAGTATATACACACATCTAGCATTGCCACACATACCGGGTACATAACATCAACTCCTCATGAAGCCTATGCCTACCTAACCGATAATCGTTGTCAACTGTGAAATTCTTTCTCATACATCCTAATTCTTTCTCATACATCCTGGAAATCGTAGCGAAGCCTTGAATCACGTCTATTCATGCTAACCAACAAGGGACATCACAAAAGCGCCGACTTCTATCCGGTTTGATGTAAAGAAGTCACTCTAGACTCGGGCCACATCTCAGAGCTCGTCATCGTAGTCGTTCTTTCTGAATCCCACTTTTCATCAACGCGCGCCTTTTCCCAGGCAGAACCTTGTCCGCGGTCTGCGAGTCCTCAAACCCCCACGCAAGCCACGAATGTCTGCTCCTCTGATGCACCAACCTCAGCACAGACAGCTATACGACTGACGTCCGTACGAAATCAGCCTCACCAGTCTTGACGTCCAGCTTGAAATTCCTTAGCTGCCGAGATATGCACGAATAGCTCCCTGGAGCCGCGTAGCCCCCTCGCCGAGGACATTGCTCAGGTTCTCGAGATCATCGCTAGCCGTAAGACCAAACTTACGCACAAAGTCCTTGGCAGCCGTCTCGAGGTCCCCGTACTCCTCCTCGATGTCTTCCTCGGGCCGCCCAAAGTACGCGTTGGACGAGATGGCCGTGGCGCTCTCGAAGCCCTGCAGTCGGGTCTTGGCCTCAGCCTGTGCCGAAGGGTCGAACGCACCCTTGCCAAAGTACTCGTCCGACGAGATGCCCTTTTGGCCGCCAAACTTGCTGCGCGCATAGTTGTCCGAGTCATCTGACGTGATGGTAGTAGCGTTAGCATATGCACATGTGAGCTGTGCCGGTACGATGGGATGCGACATACCTTCCGCGGCAGCCTTGACTGGGCCAACGGAGCCGAAGCCGCCAGCATTCTTTTTGGTCGCCTGAGTCTGAGCCTGAGCCGGTTTGGCACCTCCGACCTGTCCGAATCCCAGGCGCCCAAAGCCCATGCCCAGTCTTTCGACCTCGGCACCCGACTTTTGCCGCGTGTGTGAGCTGTTGCCAGCGGCGGGTGGGCTCATGGGCGTCGGGGCCATGAGAGCGGCAGCGGCCGTGGTGGAAGTCGCCGCCTTTGCGCTCTGCTCCTCCTCGGCTTCCGGGTCGTAGCCGAGCTTGGCGATGCGCTCTGCCTCTTCCTTGGCCTTCTTCTCGGCCTCGTCAAAGTCAATCACATCACCCGTCACCTTCTTAGCTCCCAACTTGGTCGTCTTCTTGGCGCCGAGGACGCTGGCTTTTCGAGGTCCTCCCGTTGCGCCGCTGGTGGTCTTGCGCAGGGCCGCCGACGTGGTTATGCGGCTCGCGGCAGGCTTAGCTTCGCCGGCTCCCTCAGGCTTCGCGAACGGTGATGATGTCCGGGAGATGCCGTTGCCACCGACCAGGGGGGACGGCGTCCGGCCGACGACTGGGGGAGTTGCCGTGCGCGAGATCGGCGGGGTCGGTCGCTTGATCGCGGGCTTGTCCCAAGAGGAGAAAAAGTCATCGTCTGCAGCGGCAGAAGACGGCGTATTGACATCTTCCTCGGTCGCGTCGGTGATGACGACCTCACCCGGAAATCTATTGGAGAGTCAGAGCGCAAGTGGCGGAGGGATGCGAGGGATGCACCATACTCTTTGGCGTCGCGGGCGGCGCGTCGCTTCAGCTCGTCCTTGTACTTGTTCGCCGCATTCGATTGATACTTTGTCTTGGAGTCTTTGCTGTTCAATGCCGCGGTGCCGCCGTTTTGTTGGAAGAACTTGGTCGCTGACTCGTTCCCGCCAACCTTCATCATCCGCAGCTGCTCCCATTGCCATTCTGTAGCCAGATATTAGCCATGCCAGCGATTCGCCGTATATTTCCGACCAAACGTACGATCCAAGTTTGTCGACCGCACAAAGGAAATATGCACGCCGAGGTTCCGGTGGTTGGAGGAGCAGTCGAGGCAGAGATAGATGCCGAAGGGGACCGACGTCCAGGTCGGGTTCTTTTGGCTGCAATCGAAGCAGATCTGTCACCGAAAGGTCAGTCTTCTGATATGCCATAACGAGCCGTATCGTTGATTACCTTGTTCGCCGGCTTGGACTTGAGTTTCTCAAAGATCTTGAGCGACTGCTGCTTGGTCGCGAGGCCGCTCATCTTGGCTGGCGGCAGGGATCGACTCCCCCGTGTGGCGCAAGAGACGATTCGTGGTACAAATTCGACGGGCGAGGAATCAATCGCTCAGTGTCTTCAGCTCGAAACAAAAGCAGGGCCTGAAGAGCGACAGTTGGGGTGTTGATTCGTCCAAGGGGTCCAGAAAGGGGGTTCGTGGTCTCGAGGAGGGGAGTGACTTTGGACACCTGGTACGAAGGGAATCGGTGAAGTGGCATATCTAGAGCCGCTATACCCGATTGGGCTCAATCTCCAAACCCCACTTAAACACTTGGAACCCGTCTTCTTCAATCCCGCGGGTCTTTTTAGTTTCGCAAAGTCGCCCAGCTACGAATACTGCGTACCTAGATTACAGATTCCATCAGAGCTCGGACACTGCCTCGGTCGGGCCTCAGTCGACCTTTTTCCCGGCCTTCCAAAGCTCTCGGACGACAGACATGACCCGATTTCCAAGATGAAACAACACACTCCGCTTCGGGCGATCCGACTCGGCGCCTCTACAATATCTCCCTTCGCGCACCCAGCACGACTTGCGACGAGGTCATACGCAACCCAAAGTGGCCTCGGAACCAAAGCGCAACCAGAAAGTAAGCGACGAAGCGTCACTCCATTCAACGACAATGGATTCGTTCCGTGGAAAGAGCTATCCGGGGCGGAAAAGGCAGCGCGAGCGACGCAGCAGACATTCAACTTTGGCATGGTCATCATTGGTTTGGTTCTCACGGTATGAGTCGAGTGCCTCGAATACCTTCAAGTCAGCACCAAGCTTGCAGGCTGACCGAAGCTCAAGGGTGGTGTCGGATACTTTCTCTGGACCGATGTCTTTTCGCCTGATAGCAAGATTTCTCAGTTCAACCGCGCCGTCGATAAGATCAAGAAGGACCCGAGGTGCATCGAGCTTCTCGGCGATTCAAGAAAAATTATAGCTCACGGAGACGAGACCTTCAACAAATGGCGCAGAGCTCGTCCCGTATCGTACGTCTTATAATCCTTCGGGAATCGTGAGGCCATGAACTGATGTATGCGTAGATCCTCCGAGAAGACGGATCCTCAAGGCAATTCGCATCTGGTGATGCACTTTCACGTAGGTCCCATAGCTACACGCCTACCTCTGCATCTGCTAACGGCCTTTAGGTGGACGGTCCGCGGGACAATGGCGTCGCGCAGCTGCACATGGTGAAGCAACGCGGCGAGAGCGACTATGAATACAAATACTTCTTCATCGACGTCAAGGGTCACGACCGCATCTACCTGGAAAAAGCCGACTCGAAGTCGAATACCGGAAAGAAGCAGCTCAGCTTCTTTGGCGTCAAATGGGGTTGACGCCTGATGGCCTACCTTGCGCCAACACTTTGGAAATGGCTGGTCGTAATCGCTGGGGACGCGATGGCTATTTGGCGTACCAGAAACGATGTCGCGGAGGATCAACCTCTGACGGAGCTCGCCGCCATCCCTTGATCCCGCTTCTCTTATACCCTCCTTGGTTTTCTTCGCGATTGCCCACTTCGAGCAGGAACAAGGACCGACACACATTGTTTATACCTTTGTTGGTCTCCTCTCACAGGTAGCAAGGTTCTCGGACCCTCATCATATAGTCGCAGCGAGGCACGATTATCCCCTTGGCTGTTAGTGGGAGGTCAAACTGCACGAGTTTGATGAAGAGAACTCTTACAGAGTTAAGAAACCCGCCTGAGATATTCGGAGCATCTGTGAGCTTGCAACGGCAAGGGCCGCGGGTGCCCAAGCTTGCAGGCCCGCCGCAGGATACTTTCGTCATCACGATATGGGGTAAGTCTTTGAAGGCGATCTCGACGGCCATTAACCGCATTTCTATACTGAGGACATTGCTCTCATGTACTGTAAATGGCTTCAAGTCAGTGAAGGAATTCCAAAAGAACGACTTCATCAGCCAATACTCTCAAGCTTAGCTGCAATAACGGGGACAGCTGAAAGACTGGTCTCTAAGGCTGTCGATTTGCGC
Organism: Hirsutella thompsonii MTCC6686; assembly: GCA_000472125.2. Classification (NCBI taxonomy): domain Eukaryota; kingdom Fungi; phylum Ascomycota; class Sordariomycetes; order Hypocreales; family Ophiocordycipitaceae; genus Hirsutella; species Hirsutella thompsonii. The sequence goes on along the minus strand of APKU01000242.1, from coordinate 27,790 downwards.
GTCAGCCCGACTGAAGCTTCTCAAGGTGACAGGGCTCGAATGGAGTTAAACTCAGGCTCAGATAAATGCCTGTAAAGATGTCCCCATTACAGACATTTCAAGGTTTGTTCCATTATCCGACGACGTCTTGTCCGCGTCACACTCCAAACAGTGGTCGATTGCGTGTTTCTGGTAGCACGCGTCGCGTTCGACTTGCAAACGGTTTTGTGAATCTCGACTGCCAATCATCTTAGCAGCGTGACGACTTCAAGTCCATTTGTGACAGACTCTAAACAGGGCTTTCTGGCGAATGGCAAAGGTAGATTCGGGTCTTTTCGCTCTGTCCAAGGTCCAATTCAGACCATCATTCACAGAGCAGGGCATCCCTCCTCATCTGGGGACGTCTCTCGAGTCTCTTCTCGCCAGTCTCCGTCTGAAAAAGCCAGGCTCGGACGTGAAAAAAAAACCCCAAGCAAACCTCGTGGAAATCTGTCGTTTCATCATGAGTAACAAGGCTGCCCACCATAACAAAGCCGTCCGTTACGCAACTACTTGCCTTGCTGCGACGTTGAGCAGGTTTCTCAGGCGAACTGCCCTTTGGATCTTCCATCCAGATTGCCGCCTACCCCTCTTTGCATCCTACAGCAGCTCTCGGCCCCGAGTATCCCACTTCCATCCGAAGCGAAGGGACAGAAATCTTGCCGCTGTCGTGCACGCCCCTTCGCCCCCGTTCCCTATAATTATTTCCCTCATCGAAGCAAGCGCCGATTTCCGTGCCAGTCTCTCAAGGTGACCTTTAGGGAAGGTGTGAGCGTCCCTACTGTTGCGCAGGGAAGCTATTGTGTGGCGAGGGCTTCATCTGCCGGTCTGAGCCGGTTGAGCGCCGTCCGCGTCTTGCCGCCTCAACCCGATTCAATATCTGGGTGCGGAGGCTAGCTCCGGCATGTGAAGGCAACGACGCAGGGGAGACGCCGTGAGGGGCGATGCGTGCGGAGCACATGGTGGCCACCCTCGATGCTGATGCCGTAACGAAGGGCAAGCCCCCACGCAACGTCTTCCATCGTCGACGCCCATGCTGGTGCGTACTCGACGCCGCTCTCTCTCTTCCATGCTCCTTACTCCTGGAGTAACGTTCGGCACTTTTGTCGTTTCATCCCGCTGTGTTGCCCTTTACAAGATAGGAGCCAGGCCTCTCCCAGGCAATCTCAGTACCGACGCAGTCCCATCTCGGTGAGCGCAGATCTCGACTGTTCGTCCACTAGAAGATGCAGCAGCTCATTGCATCCAAGAACGATGGGACGTCAGCCTTAAGGGGGGGGAAGGGTCAATAAGGGTCAATGGCGGCCCGCTGCACAAGCTCGCGGCAACCGGCCCTGGCGATCATGTTACCTTCTCCAACTTCTTTCCTGGCACCCCTGTCGAGCTTCAAGCTGCCTCTTCCAGAAGCCGGCATGAGGGTTGGTAAGGCGGCAAAAGTACGGTACATGCAGTTTGCATGCGTCCCTCGATGCATGCACCAGCGGTAGCGATGACAGCACGAAGGATCGCTCATCCAAGCTCGCTCTCTCGGAAAGTTAGGAGGTAGCCCGAAATCAGGAAGATGCTGCCAACTGAAGAGTTTTGACACAGACCTGGCTACTTCTTAGGTCCTCAAGGGTTTGCATTGCGGTGGATGGAGGAGTACTACTTACGATCCTTTAGCACCTGCCGGGATAGTCGTAGGGATCCGTTATCTGCTCGTCGACAGTGAAGAGTCCTAGCGCTACCTAGGTACTCGGGTCCTGTCACGGTCGACCATCATGAGCATGGAATCTCTTCGTAGCGCGTACTTCGACGCAATAGCTCCCGTAGCGGCGACTTCTGCCGGGCAGACAAGATTCTTACAGTAGAGGCGCTCATGATCTGTGTTCGCCTTGTTCCATAAATGTCATCGGTTCTTTCCGATCGCAAAAAATAGATGTATGGATACATTGGGTTTTCGACATTCCGATGAAACGAAACCGGCAAGATCTTGCTTACTTTTGTGATATGATGATATTTCGCAATCGGTAGTTTCTATACTCACGGCCGACATCATTAGCATTTTTCATTCGAAGGCCCAACAGTGGGAGAACCTTGGTCCATCTTGAGCCTTCCCTAATCAACGCTGCGTTTCGAGATAAATGTGCGTTCTCGTAGAATGCCAATCCATGGATGTTGGGTCTAGTGACATCTTGAGAATCTCCGAGAAGAACGTCTGTTTACTTTATCCGATCCAATCATGTAGGCAGGTGTCGACTGCATACCACACCTTTCTAGAGCAAGAAGAGCGGAGGCGTGAGAACCAAAGCAATCCGTACTTGGGTTGAATTTGATATGCCACATAGGGGCCACCACTGACTTTGAGTGTTTCTTACACAAGCCATGCAATCATACCTGACGAGCTCCGTGGATCTTGACATACAAAGGTGGTCGGCCGCCTGCCGGCATCAGAGTTGATTGTAGATCAAATTGAGGTTGGACGCCTAACCATATCGTTTCAGTGTTGTTGTGCAAGCGATGAAGCTTGATGGGAGGAGTAATGTTCAGAATAGCACATGCTGGAGCCGACAACTTGACACATCAAGCTCGTCTGCCCAGTTGTCAGCCTTAGCTAAGTAACACTAGCCTATTACCGACGATAAACGTAGAGATCTTCTTCATGTGCCACCTTGTGTTGTGAAGTGATGCAATGTGACCCTGCAGTGAGAAAGGAGCTTCATAGAAGACACTTGCCCGAATGAGGTTGCATCGACTTCGTACATGGCACATTCTGCCTAATGAAGGGGCGCGTCATGTCTGAAGAGTCACTGGCGTCGCTCCTGCGCCTCTGGGGCACGATTGATTGAGGATATCTGCGGTTCTCACCGGGGACAAATGCCTCTTGTTCATCTAGGCACAGTTAGTCTCTGACAACTTGACACGCTGCTGCAAAGTGACACGAACGTTCAAATACTCACCACATAGCAATTGAATCTGAATCGCATTGGTATTGAGGAGGTTGGGAGTTCGATAATGCGTTCTTGGTTCCGGAATAGCCCTGTATCACGTCCTGCTCTCTGGGCGTCTGCAATAAAGACGTCATGAACATAGGTACGGCAGCCCCAATGCACCCGGCTCTCACGGGGGTTCTCGACAACTAGGTAGCAATGGACGTATTCCATGCAAGCAAGACATACAGGATCGCACCAATGAAAGGGTGTGCGATGTAGAAGATGAGTTGGTAAGAGATGCATTAGCAAAAGTGCCTTGCCGATCTCAGACAGCCGCAGTGTTATTCCGACGGATGAGATGTCGATGATCCACGAACTTCTGTCCGGACAGACGAGAAAGGGGGTTTTGGCTGTCTCATCAATAGCTTATCGAGGAGATGTTCATGCCAAGTTAATCTTGCTGTAATGTATCGTCAGAGGCCAAGTGTACACTGCTCAACTGAGACGGAGCTTGTCTTTTGACGCATCTAGAAGCACTTTTCGTCTATTATCCAGCCGATTAGTAGCAATATCATGTATGCACGCCAAGAAGCCGCAATGACGGATATACGACAACGCTCCAGCAGCCGCTTAGAGAATCTGTCGTGCTGCTTCGACTTTTGCGCCCAAGGGCTCTTACTTGAGACGCACTGCGTCTGAGAGAAACAGACTTGCCGAAAATCGTGACATCAAACACCGACCTGCGGTGCGGATCTACAGAAGACATGAGGCGGCACGGATACATTTCACTTGGGCTTCTGCACTCTGTGGGGCCACATGAGTGCGATGATCGTGAGGAAGCATGCAAAGGACTTGAGGATAAGGAAAGTACGGCTTTTCCTGGTCTTGGAGATGCGCGTCATGACCTCAGAAAACGTAGACTTCTGCAATGCGTCATGCCTGCGTGTTTGATGCCATGGCATTTGAGAAGGTTGCTCTCGAATAGCAAACCGACAGGGTCAACAGAAGTGGAACAGGCTTGCTGACGATTCGACGCATGGATACGTTAGCTCAGAGATCGAATGGCACGTTGCGCGACCCAGGAGGCGGCCACAGGTTGGAACCCCTTACTTCGTGTCTCGAAAACCTGAGAGACGATGTTTTCGTCGGACTTGGCAACTCCCCTCGCCCAACGCCACGCATGAGGCAATCTCGTGTCGTTGAGCGTGCCGTCCGTCTCGCTGTTCGCCGATTTCCTTTCCCGTTGCAAGGGACGGACGTATCGAGATGGCCCCGGATATGTAGGGTGAAACGGCAAGGCAGCGTCTGGTAGCGGCCGTGAATGTTGTGCGTCTGGAGTCTGGAGTCTGCACGAAGCAAAAGACTTTCCGTGATTCTGCCAAGTTGACCACCGGTTCACCACAGACCCAGCAGGTGTCAGGGGGGGGTGCGCCTTCCGTCAACCAATCATGGCACCTTCACCCTTCCCTGTTGGGCAAGTGCTGGGTAAGGTAGGAAGGAGCTTCCTCCGTGATCTACGAAAAGGACACGGAATGCAAACAAACGGTGAGGTTGGGCCCTTTGTTCGTTCGACAACAATGCATTACTCCTTGGTTAACCGTCTCACGCAACCTCGCACCGCCCCTTTTCGTCACGGCACCGTCAAGAGTCCCTCGGGTAACGCCACCGGGTGGTAGTGCTCTCTTCCACCAACGGCGACTTGTGGCTCGTAATGAAGCCGAAGTGGGTGTTCCTTGACCAGACAATGCCAAGGCATGGCCATGGAGTAGAGCTGGCTAGATTGCCGCGGAGATCGTGTTCAGTTCGCCCAACAGGCCTCAATGGCTCGAGAAGAAACGATGACCAGTCAAATCACTTCTTCTTAGTTAAGGTCTTCCATGGAATATGAGCTTTGTTCGTCGACAAGGATCCTATCAACCCAATCAATGCCGGATTGACATGCTTTCAGACCGGCGATCGGATCCAGTCTGGGACACAAAGAGGCCCAAGTGCCCAGTGATGGCGACGGAGTAGTTCGTACATAAAGAGAGGGCTAGGTTCCCGTTGAGACGCGAAACATAATTTTGATGGTGCATACAGATAGTACCACAGTGTTCCGTGGGTACTACGGCAGCTCGCAACTTACACGCCGTCGACGAGCAGCAGGATCAATGACTGGACAATGCTCAGCGTCACACATACGGTGGCGCCTGACCAGCGTCACTCGCAAACGAGAGTCCATACGCTGACTTTGTTCGGCCCGTCTGCCGGCGAGCACAAATGGCGTTGTGTGCATCTGAGTGTGCAGTCGCAACGAGGTGCTCTTTGGGGTGCCGGTCTCGGGACCCACGCGCCCAGTGACGGCCTGGGAAGTCGGCATCGAATAGTTCCATCGAACATCAGAGTATGTAGGCAGCATGCATCGCCTACCGAAAGGGGCAGACTGACGAGTGACAGCTGAACGGTCCCCCTCATGTAGCCGACTTGGCCGATGAGTGTCTACGGGTACGCGACGTACTCTTGTAGCCTCATCGAGTAGCAGCTGCGCCGGCAAGAGGCTTTGCTCAAGGCCACTGCTCCTAATGGACGAGGCATATGTCACTGCTCGCAGTATCTGTCACGACACCTCCGTCAGTCTATCGAGACGCACGCCTCCACACCTCCACAAAGCTCGGTAGAACTCAAGAGGATCGCCAATGCCGAATAAGCTTCCCCGCGCCCTTGATTGTGACGCAACTGCAGATGCGAGCCAAACCGACACAGGCCAGCTGCCGCATCAGACGGAGATGGAGGTGCAATGGACGTGGGCCGTGAAAATTTTTCATGCGCGGTATCGTCGCATGCTAACTGTCCAAGATGACTCATGTGAAGGGATATCTCGAGATGGACAGGAGATGGAGCACCCGGCTGGGCAACATAGAGGCTCTTGACAAGCATTGGAAGCCAGTGGGCATCAATGGTCCCCCACACGCAATCCCGACTCTCGCCTTGTTAGGAAGCCAACGGTCGCAAACCTGGCAGACACGCCAATGCACGAGGCATTCAGCTCCAACAAGACAGTGCATGAGGGTGTGGTATCGGCAGGATGTGAGGTGGTGGGATCTGGCTTACCTGCCCATTCGACAAGACGGGATGGCCAGCAAAGGAGCTACAAGAAACAGGCTGACACGCGGCCATGCCTGCTGCCGTGGCAGAGTCTTGTACGCCATCCAGCAGGAGACGCCACTGCTGCCGAGGATATCACCATTCGCCCGCAATGGCCGGCGGTGAATACTTGGCTGAGCCGTGTCGTTGCGTGTCCATGTCAATTCGCAAAATTGCATGGGCGCTGATGCGAATGTACGTGCTTTCCCCTTGTTGGGCTGCTGATTGCAGCGCCTTCTGTACTGAACGCCTCTTTCTGTAGAATGGCGTTGAGGACCAGCTCATTGGCGGAAAGACTGGTGGACTTGCTGCATCTGCGGGAGAAGACAGGCAGGATACTTGACTTGTCATGCCGGACAATTTTCGCTTATCGCCATCGGGACGGAGAACGGGTGGCGGACTACAGTTTCTGAGCTGTGACGACGAACCGCCGTCGTCCTTTTGCCTGAGCCAGCCGGGTGCGGCCCGGGGCCCGAGACGGAGCACCAGGAGGGTAGGTACTGTGAGTATCCCATCTAGGTGATCCGATGTCACCGAGCCGTCTGTCCCGACTTCCGAGCTTGACGCAGCGGTCGGCAACCTTGAGCGTCGCTTCGTGGCATGGCGAGCGTGGTTCCGAACTTTGGCAGTTGGATCCAACCTTGGCTTTGTTCGTCTCTGCATCGATGATTGTAAGGCCGATCGTCGATGGCCGGCGATAACTCAGCGGCAGCGGTTCATGATGCTTCATATCGCAACTACGCAAAACATGCCATGTTGTTCCGAAGCTCGCCCAAGCAGGTACGCGTTGGAGCCGAGTGCAGCAGATAAGTGACGACGGGGCATCATACTGATACAGTTACCGTTATCGCATGGCGGAATCCGAGACCGCGGATCTATTCCGTGCATGGATGCACGCACGGGAGTACGGGTGCTGCGAGCGAATGGCTTGGGTTGCTTTTGCCATGTGTCGAATGCTGACGGACGTGCTTCGGCGCAGGCGTGGCCGAGGTGAAGCCCAGATACAGTAACGCACCGGCGCGCGGTAAAGTTTTGTTTCATGTGCCTGTTTCCTCCCCCCCCCCCTCCGGAGACACTTTACGTGGGCGGGCCTTTGGAGAAAGACTCATGGCCGGAGATGGCGATGCAAGGGACAAGTCGTGGTAAAGTTCTCGTAAGTTAGGTATCTATACGGGTGTTGTCGTGGCCGTAATACCCGGCGCCGGGCCGGGGTGGCGGAGCGGTTTCTAGTGGAAAAGGGGGCGTATTTTATTCTGAAGCCATGTCGGCTTGCTTGTGTTTTCTCTATACTTTGTTCTAGGGGCCATAAAGCCGAATGAGATGTTGTTGCTATGCCACGTTTTCCTCGACGATCCGGTATCTCTGTTGTTTTGCTTCCAGTGTTGAGAGTGCCGCAGAAAGACGAGGTTTTCCGAGGCCATGCATGGCGTGACCTTGATGCGGCGTTCTGTGGCCCCGTGCAGAGAAGAAGTTTATTCCCTTGGGCAGACTTGTTCCCTTTCCTCCTTTATGTCTTTTCCGTCTCCCATCACGCTGTACTTTCTTCCCAAGACTTGCGTCGAATACTTCTCTTCGTCTTCTCCTCTCTTTCTTGGTTGTTCCGTCATTGTGAGTCTTTTCCCCATCCGCCTAATCTCTGCCAAGACCTCGCAAGAACAAAGTTCGAGAGCTACCTAGGTATGAAGCCTGACCTGACCTGCCCCCGTATCTAAAGTGTGTGCATGCATGTACGAAGCTGTGGGCGTGGCAAGCGGGAGGGGGGGGCTTATTAGAGTGCGTCGTAACGTCGTTAGGTTTTTTTGGTCCTTTGGGAGGCACCCGGCGAGGAGTAAGTACGTTGCCTGAAAGTTTGGGGGCAGGGAGAGCAAGCGGGAGGTAAGTAAGTCGAGGTGCAAAGGAGCAGGGACGTAGGATGCGCGCGCTCTCCACCGTGGGACCCCCCCCCCCCCCTTTCGCCGGAACCCCGTGGGGAAGAAAGGGAAAGAATAGGGCGATCGGTGAATGGCCGAAACGTCATCCGTCCGGCAGCGCGCTCCGGAACCCGCAAGTTGAGAGACTTGGTACTTTGCAGATGATGCGCCCGAATGTACCTACTGTACTGTAGCCTACCAGTGTGTGTAGTGTGTAGTGGTAAGGGAAGATGGTTTACGGAGGGTGTTCCGGCGCAAGCCGACGGTTCCTCTCACACACTCTCTCTTTGCCCACGTTTACAAAGGGGTCGGGGCGGGAACACACTGCCATTTTGTTCTCTGCACGAAATGGCCAAAAAGTATTCGTACGTCTCGATTGACCCCCCGTGCCGACTACCCGGTCACGCTTCACACAAGTTCAAATCTCTCTTCGCATCGTAGCGAACTTGTCACATCTTACCCAATCCGTCAAAAAGACGCTCTTCAACGGGCCCGCCCGCCCGCCCACCCGCCCGCCTATTCTCTCGCGGGGTTGAGTGTGTAACTTACCTACCTACTGTAAGCCTGAAAGGCAACTTGTGGTAATATGAGCAAGGTGTGCAAGTTGAGTGTGTGCGTGCATCCGTCTGGGACCAGGCTGATTCCGGCCATCCCGGACCTGACTCCGATAAGAACAAGAACTCGCTATACACGTTTTTTTCCTTCGCAACCTACCCTACCTACGTTGCCTTTTACTCCTAGTAGCCTCCTTTATTTGCGAATACTGTGCCACCTTTTTTTTTCTGTTGCAGAGCAAACGTTCGGTGTATTTAGTCACCACTCCTGAGCTAGGCCAGACTTTTCTTTCTTACTTCCCTCCCCGGATCGACGGGTCCGAGATCTTCCCTCCCCACGATCATCTCTTAGTTCCGATCCGGGGAATTCCCCAGATTTCATCGGCAGCCTTATCCATCCATCCGTCTACCCGAGTCTCTCTCTCTTTCCTTTCTCTCATTCTCTTCGTGTGGGTAAGTGTAATGCATATCGCTGTCCGTACTTCGTAGGCGTTAGATCCCGCAACTTGTAGCACCACTCGTCAATCGTCAAGCTCTCTCTCTCTGTGTCCCATGTCAAGCCGCCCCCCCCCCCTTTTTTTGCTGTTTTCCTCCTCCTGGTTCCCAATTTCACACTCCGAAAAAAGTACAAGGTAAACACGTACGTACAGTACACCTTCACTCTGCCAAAAGCAATCGCATTATCATCAGCAAAGAAAAAGGCACAGTTTCTCGGCATCACCCCCTCGATCCAAACCCTCCCCTTGCCATTACACTTTCCCTCTGTGCTCCTTGTCAGAACTCCCAGACTCCTCCCTTGCCCCCCCCCCCCTTTCGCGTCTCGTAGAAACAGCCACATTTGATATAGATCCAAGTCTTGGCCCCATCCCCAGTTTCTTCCCTTACTGACTCTGGCAGTTCTAGGGCTGGATCCATTCATCCCCCTAAACCTTGTCTCCGCACCCCCCCTTCTTTTCTTTACCCCGGGCCCTCTTACCCAATGCAGTCAATATCCCCCCCTAAAACCGCGTCTAATCTGTGCCGTCAGAAGACGACCTCCCCAAAGTCGCCCGATAGGCCTTGCGTCATGACACTTTTGCTTATCTAGGTACCGTTCCAGGTCACACAGCTGATACGCGTCACGGGCTTAATCTACTTGCGCCTCGACCTTTCACATGCATCGCTAATTTCTCAACCCTTGCAGTCAACTTTTTTCGGTCTCTTCATTTTGTACGCCTGAGCTAGCCCGTGCCATAATAATCCTTCACGGAAAGTCCAATGATTCCGTGCCGTGCCAACACTTGGTAACTATTTCCGTCAAAAATTCCGTCCTCAAAAAATGGGCGCAGCTTGTCCGGTAAAGTGGTGATGTCTATTTTTGTGTCGTCATTCGCCATGTACAGGAACCATGGGCCAATCCGGGATCTCCATAAAAAACTAAGGGGAGTTGCGGCCCTTGGTCCACACGAAACCGTAAACGCCGTTTCTTTCTATACCTCTATAAACCATTTCGTCAAATCGTGCAATGCGTCGTGCCCGTCCGCTTCAGACGCGATCCGAGAGATCTCCACCGGCGACACTGCCGGTGGCAGAGCTGCGGCCGCTGTTGCTGAAGCCATTATCCGACAGCAAATCGTGGACAGCCACCTTGGGGGCTTGCGGCACGGGCAGCTTGCGTTGGGCGCCGTCGGGGCGGCTGATGATGTCCGTGAGAGACATGCCCGTGCTGCGAGGGGGATTGCCTCCTCCCATCTGCGGAGGAAACTGTGGGGCCTCGGGGTTGGGCTCCAAGGGGGCCAGCGCCGGCGTGTTATGCTGCAGGGACAGGTTCCTCAGGCTCGGAAGCTCGTAGCCCGTAAAGGGGCGGAGACGAGGAGAGTGCGCCGGCGTGGCAATGGGTGTGTGGTCCGGGGTCGGAGACAGCGAATCGTGGGAAAAGGTGGGCGACGAGGGGGCCGTCGAGTTGGGCGAGTTAGGCCTCGATCGCTTCGCGTGTCGGAGACCGCTGTAGTGGTCATCATTGTCGTCGTTTGAGTGTGAGCGCGACATGTGGTACGAAGACAGGCCGGGCCCGTGGCTACGGACGCCGTGTAGGGCGTGGGCCAAATAGGGGTGATGTCTCGAACCGTGGTGGTGGGAGGGAGCAGCGAGGCTCTCGCGTTCGGCCTGGCTGGCTGCCTTTGCCAACATGGACATGTCACCGCCACGACCGTAGGGATGGTGCATGCTTGGAGGCGGGTGAGCAAAGGAGGCATACGAGTGAGGAGGCGAGACGTTGGGAGAGCCCATGGCCGAGGTCGGAGCGGAGCGGATGGCCTTGGGAGCCGGTGGAGGAGCCATCATGGCCTCGGGAAGCATGTGAGGCGGGATACCCTGGTGGTGGTGGTGATGGTGGTGGTGAAGCGACTGCTGCTGGTGATGGTGGTGATGCTGCTGAGCCTTGTTGCCTCGCCTCGAGTTGGGGTTGCTGTGGATGCGCGAGTGGCGGGTCAGTTCATCGGAGCGAGAGAACTTTTTGCTGCAGCCAGGGAACTGGCAGGCGTGAGGCTTCTCGCCCGTATGAGTCCGAATGTGTCTCGTCTGATGCTCGAGGCGATGAAAGGCCTTGTCACAGAGAGGGCACTTGTAGGGGCGAGGGAGCTCGTTGGACTGCTCCGAGGCCTGGGCGCCAGGCAGAGGCCCATTGGGCTTAATGACAGTGACGGCGGCGCTGGCCATGTCGTTGCCTCGTGCAGGACTCGACGAGTCGTTGCTCTTGTCAGCCTGAGATGTTGGATTAAGCAGGCTGGAAAAATCCACCGCCGACTGTGCTCGCTGCATGTGACTGAGGAGGCGGCCAGGCGTTGAGGACGTGAATCAGGCGGATGAGCGAGTGACCAAAATTGCGTCGGCGTTCGAAGGCGTAGCTGCGGTGTCTCCGGAAAGGCAGCGTGAGAAGAAAGTGGACTCGATGGTGGATCGTTGATCTGCGAGTCTGGGAAAAAGACAGAGGCGCTTGCGGATGTCGAAATCCCTTTGAGGTGAGGTGTGCAGAGCGAGAGGCAGGCGGCAGGAGGAAATTAAAGCGAGGTGTTTGGTTTTGAGGGTGAATGACGGGAATTTTTTTTTCTCTTTGGGCCTCTTGAAGGAGGGGAGGGGGGGAACGAATGGTTTAAAAAAGGGCGGGCTCGGCCTGGGGTCGGGCACAAAAGCATGTACATGGAGGTGTGGGGAGAGTACGACTAAGGTAGCGAGCGGATGGGGGCGGGCATCTAGTATCGCCAGGTACCGCCTGATGGACGGAGTGGGGGAGAGGGCACGGGGAAGGGGGGGGACACCTGGGGGGGCAAAGGGACGGTGAAGCAAGGCAAGAAAGGACAAGTGGACGTCCACTCAAAGGCACAGGCAAGGCCAGTCACTGTACGGGAGTGCCTGCCAACGTACCTTTCGGGTTACTTGACAGACGCCCTCAGGCCACCAGGAACCAGACAATCTTCTGGGGGCATGATCTCTCCAGACTCACCAGATTCACCAGAGGGGTACTTTGTGCTGCGGGAGAGAAAGACAAGGGGGGGTGCGTGGTTGCAGCGGCGGGCGCAGGGCCTGTCGAGCAATCCAGCAACGCGGAGGATGGAGCAGGAGCCCGGGGTGAGTGAGGGATGGATGGAGGGGAGCGGGGAAGCAAAAGGGAGTGAATGAGTGGAGGAGGTGTGGATTGTAGGAGTGCGCGCGAAAGGGACGAATCGACAACCGCCCAAGATGAAGTGTCCTGGAACTCTGGCAGCGCCCACTGCAGTGGGCAGGACAGGCGGCGTCAAATGCGGAGGAGTAAACTTGAAGGGACGGCTGGAGGTGGGTGCGAGACTTCCAGGTGCAGTACAAGCTTGAAGGAAACGTAAGTAACTTCCACGTTAGGAGCAAATGACAGTGCAGTGCGCCTGGAGGGTGCAGCCTGGAGAAGCCGGACGGCGTCCACCTGCCCACAAGGCAGCGGGCGATGGCTCTACTTGATCCACTCACCCCTCCCATCTTCCCAAGGCCGATGCCGACAGCCACCCCCCCTCCCATCTCCCTCTCCGTGGCTCCCCCCTTCTTGATGGGGGCCCTGGAGTCGTCCAGTCGGCCGAGGTACCCCCCGGGACGAGGTACCTGCCGCCTTTGTCGGGGCGGAGGCTTGCTTGGCTGGGGAAAGAGCTGGGCACTGCTGCACTGGTGCGAAGCGCATGAGGGCGGAAGGTGCGTGCCTCGCAATTCTTGCCCAGGATGGATGGACTTGGAGGCCATACCCCGAAAAGAAAGCGCGAAGGATACAAAAAGGCAGCATAAATACAAAGCCATGCATTGACGTTTCCGTCTCTGTCCTGAGTTAGTACTTTGTTCAAGCCTACGTGGCATGACAAAGAATCGTCAGAAACATTAGCAAGATTGGGGAAGGTACGGTACGGATACACCATCTTTTCTCTTTTCACTAAAAAAAAAAACACCTCGCACCAACTTTTTCGTCGGTCCGTCATCGTCTTTCGTTCTCTCACACACACTCTCTCTCTCTGACCCTCCCTCTCTCGCCTCACCGGCAGAACGCCCTCTTGGGCCGACATGATGCTGCGGCTCGTTTGCTCAGGCACATGCCTGTACGTACTGTACTGTGTCCTCGTGCAAGTGCAGGGGCAACAGACAGCGCGTGCCGCCGTGGCGTTGCCTATTCTCTCCCTTCCAAGTTCCTTGTCCAGGCACGGGGTGGGGGCATCGATTGAGGATTTCACGGTGACGTGGAGGACCCAGATGCACCAAGCAAGGTACTGTAGCCCGTTTCCATGTTGTTCTTTTGTTGCTTCCATTTCCCGCCTCCACTTTTGGGGTCCTGCTTGGCCGGGCTGGCTCCCGCCTTACAGATTGTGCAGCACTTGGGAGGAATGGGGCGTGGGGCGCGGTAATGCGTTGTCCTTTTTTTTCGCGCTGTTTCCTTTCACCTTTTTGTACTTTCTTTTTCTGCTGCCACTGCGCCCCTTCTTCTTGCCCTCTGCACATTGGGCTCTTGGGAGACGATGGAACGGAATTGTGAGGCTGTTCTGGAACCGCCATTTGCGGTCGAGTAAGTCAGGCTTGATGTGTTTCCCCCTCCCCCCCTTCTGGTCGTTCATCTCTTCAACTGCCTTCCGGGGTAATTACGGCCCTTTACGATTCACGCATTACTCGGGCTCAAGCGGGCCTGCAGTACAGCAACTTGTAAAGCGCTCCGCCGCGCCCCGGTTTCTACAGTTATGTACCATTCCCCCCGTAATCTTTCCCAGTGTTCTGTGATGGGTGGGCTGTCGGCGGCGCACGTCCCGGCGGTTGTTACAAGAGCCCAGAAACAGAAGGGGCAGGAAACAAGAACCCGAGCAAAGGGGGAAAGTGGCCGCGATGGGAGGAAGATCAAACAACTTTCCGGCTTGCTCCTCTTCCTTCGGTGCTTGAAAGACCCGAGGTGATGCAACTTCATTACCTTGGACACACTCTATGATGGCTCCGGTTTTCCCGCCAAGATGTGGGAGGCTCAGAGAGCGAGAGAGGGAGGAGGGTTGTCAAAATTGTCTTCTTCCCCATGTTCCACGCAACGGCCGGCTGGAACTTGGGTCCCTGGTGCCGCGGGACCAGCTCCGGGTCAAGGGGGACAAGTACACGGCATACTGCACAGTACTATGATGAGTGAGGCAGCGTCACCGCTCAAGGGGGTTGCGGGAGGAATTCCCCAGATACCGGCGGCGGCGGCTGAGATGGTGTCCCCCCTCCCCCCCTTGTGTCAGTTTATCTCTTCATCCCGCAGCACTCTTACTTGGATCGATTTTAACCCCCCGTTTTTCCTTTTCTTCCCCTTTCCCTGGGGTAAGTAACCAGGTAACATCTTGGTGTCGTGCCACTAGACTTTGTTGAGCTGGCTGCTTTTTGCTCCGTCACGGCTTGCTTCGCTTGGCAGAAGATTCTACGAAGTATCGTAGGCCTACCCCCAGTATGTCCGTTGTTCATCTTTGAGTGCCGCCCGCCAACAGCATAAAGCAAAGACTCGCAGGCTAAAGTACTAACGTCAAGCATCTATCCCAGGCAATGCCGTGCTGCGGGTGCGCTATGCGGGCGTGTGCGTCTCTTGGTGCTCCCCTGGTGCTCCCCTGCTTCTCTCGTTCGGCACGCAGGAAGAGCTTCCCCGGCCGCCCCCCCTTGACTCCAAGACCCCTCCCTCTTGCGGGTGTCGTGGAAAAAAAAATGAATGACAGGCGCCGGCTCTTTGTTTGAGTGACGAGTCGTTGCGTTCCTCACGCCTCTGTTGAATTCTCACACCCGGTCCGGCTCTCACGAGCTTGTAAGTACCCGTCTTGAAGCACCCTTCTTTCTCATGACTCTATGTTCGTATATCCCTTTTGTTATACTGCAATCGCTTGAGCTCTCTCGTTCTCCCGTCAATGGAACACAGAACAAGCACATGCATCGAGTGCTTTATTCTCAATTGCTCCAGTGTTCGTTGCTGCATTACACCGTGATCCTGAGCACTGTTTGATGTGCACCCCAGTTCAAGCAGATGTGCCTATCTTTCCTCTTGCAAGCATAGCTTCATCGTACGAAGAGTCTGAAGAAAGAAGACGGTCACCACGCCTGTTTCATCGCTCAACAAGGTCATCAGAGCCGATGAACCCGGCGTCTTCGTCTCTTGTCCTCAACCATCTGCGGCTCTTCAAGACAAAGTCCAGGCCTGGTCAGGTGAGGCTACGCGATTCAGCTCCTGTACCGGCATTGTCGTCGCACTCGCCCCGGCTCGTCGGAGCAGCCCGCCTATCTGGGAGCCTTTCAAGGGGTGGGATTGAGTCGATGAAGTGACTTACAGTACGAACACACATGCTCCCGGACACATGTTCCCCGGACACGAACAGGCTCGTCGGTCAGGTTTCTTTCTGTGCCAATCTGGGCAGGCTTTTGCTCGTCGCACCGCTCGCTCGTAAGCCCGGTTTCCCCCCCTGGCACTTCCCAGGGCGGCGGCACTCGCTTGCGGAGACGGACGTCCTTCGCCTCTGCCAGCCAGAGGCAAAGCGTCAATCCAACCAGGAGGGAAGAAGAGAAGCGGGAGGTGGCGGGCATCGGTTTTTGCGTCGACGTTGACTCGGGCCTTGGATGGTACATGCGTGCGCCGCCGTGCACGGCGTACATACGCGACAGGTCCTGAGCGCAAACAACAGCGGGCCGCTTTTCTGACGGCAACTTTCAAGTTACATATTGCCTGTACGTACAGTATTTCGTGAAGCACATGCGTAAATGGGCATGGCAATGGCAATGGCATACAGCAAAGTCGGATACGGCTATTCGAGGGGCGCCCCCTCCGGCGGCTGGGACATGGTCTCAGGGCCCAGATACACGAAAGAACAGGATGATGCATGGCATCCTTCCTGCTGGCGTGAGCCACAAGGGGGGCGTGGGCGGCCGCGGCGAAGGGAACAGGCGACGTGTGCACGTCACGCGGGAGCTGGCCATGCCACAATGTCAGGTCCCGTGGTTGCCACGTGAATCAAAGAAGAGAAAGGTGAGATCAAGGAGCAGTGAGCAGAGGTTGTGGCTTCACCCCGTGGTCTTTTTCGATGAGCAGCTTCAACGTCAAGGACATTGGGAGCTTTGGAAGGGAG
Organism: Hirsutella thompsonii MTCC6686; assembly: GCA_000472125.2. Taxonomy (NCBI): domain Eukaryota; kingdom Fungi; phylum Ascomycota; class Sordariomycetes; order Hypocreales; family Ophiocordycipitaceae; genus Hirsutella; species Hirsutella thompsonii. Next base: position 11,669 of record APKU01000242.1, on the reverse strand, counting down.
GGCAATCCTTCAAGCGGCCATGGTCAGGTCACGTAAGTTGACTTATCTACCGGCGTACTGTAACGGGGCCATCAACTCGAACCAAGAGCCGCAGCAATCGATTTCTTCAGCGGCACGGAAATAGCGAGATCAAGAAGGACAAAATAAAAGGGACAGAGATGATCCCGGGAAGGGTGGTTCGTCATTCGTCCGCGCGCCTGCTCCCAGCAGCTGCAGCAGCAGGCACATCGACCTCACCGTGTCTCGGTTAACGTACCAAGTGACTTACAGTACAGTACAGTCCTCACCATCATCAGCCCGATGGCTTTTTTTTTCAAACTCTTTCCCACGGGCCGTCTTCCCGGCCTCTTCCCTTTGGCCAGCAGGCCACCCATACAACGGCCGAAGGGGGGGCGTCCTGTGCCTACTGTAGTAGTGGTAGTCCAGTAGGTGAGCAGGCAGAGCAGGCCCTTCTTCGCCTTGCTTTCTCCTTGGTTGTAGGCTGATTCATCCCGAAGAGACGGTCGTCGACGCTTCGATTGAGGGAGGAATGCTCTAGAAGGCGCCATGACGAAACTTCAAGGTAGGGAGAAGAAGGGGGGGAGGATACGAAGTAGTAGGGAAGCAAGCCGGCTGGGGCGCTGGCTTGCACCTGGTACTGTACTGTACTGTACGTTACTCATGTGGCGTCGACGGGGGATGGAGAGGGCAATCAAGAGTCCACCTACCGGTATTCTGTTGCCCTCTGTATCATGTCTCTCTCCCTCTCTATCTTCTTCCCCCCTCTCCTACTCCGTCGTCGTCGTCGTCTTCGTCTCCCGCCCATGTCTCGCACGTACACGTACAGTATGCAAAGTACAGCCTATACGCTTGCTGCACCTGTGGGAAAAAAGAGAGGGGAGGGAACATAAGGGAGGTCTAACCCCCCCCCCCCTTGTGATGCGGAAACGGTCATACGGGCCACGAGATCGAGCACTTGGAGGCTTGCAGCCAGGCGAGAGAGGAATATACTGTCCCTCCATATATACAGTTACTGCAGATAGTTGCTGCAGTAGGTAGGCGAGTTCTGACCCGACTCCCCTGTGCGTGTGCTTGCGCTTGTGCGACTTGGGGCAGCCGAGAGCTCTAGCTGCTTTTATGCGGATCGCATCTTCGTCAGATGCGACCTCTCTACTCGGTGCATCAAGACGGTATTTTGTCACTTTGCCCCTATCATCAGTCGTACCTATCATCACTTCAATTGTCCCTCCTATCGTGTCGTCGTTGTCGTCGTCGTCGGTGGCGGACAGGAACTTTGAGTACTTGTTTTCTCAAAAAGTTCAATGCAGGGACTCAATCGCCCCCCCCCCCCCTTCCTTCCATCGCTTTCAAGCGCGGCTCCTGCGTCTTCGCCAGCGATCCCTGCTTCCCGTTTCCGCCCCCAATCGCGGGTCGGTAGAGCGAAACCCCCCCAGGTCTTGAGAAAGTATGTATGCCGACCCGTCCAGATAAGCCGGCTCACTGTACTGTCCGCCCTTTTTTTACGTCTAAATAAGTTACGAAATACGTAGCCATCATTGTTCCCGCGCCCGGTGCACATCCCCCCGCATGAACCCCCAGAAACGTCCCCTTCGTTTTTTTCTCCCGTCTCTCCAGTTGCCCAAAGCTGAGAGGGGGAGGAAGGATCTACAGGCCTACATACTGTAACTTACAGACGGGCGGGACAAGGGGTCCTCCCCCTGCCCTGTACCATGTGCCGGCCCGCGAAGGGGGAAGGGGAGGGGCTACGGCTGCGGCAGTGGTGACAGAAGACACCGATCCCGCCAGGGCGGATTCTCGAGCCGTGCAGAGAGAGGTGCAGGCAACTGGCGGGCGCTACAAGGGGACAGGAGTTTGGAGCAGGCAGGGCCGATCCCTTTTCCGCATTACGATACAGACTCAGACTCACACTAATATGTACTGTAACTGAGTATGTTGGGGTTCGGTTCGACGGACAGAAAATAGATCAAGCTCACATACATGCAGTATCAAGATAAAACTTACAACATCGAGTCCCTCATGGCCCGCGCCAGACGATATAGCTTCCCGAGCCGCTCCTCCGACCGTGGTGGCCTGTCACTTTCGCAAAGCATCAAAGCCGCCCGCTAATCGATAGTCGTCTGCCAGATCGCCGCCCCCTCCGCCTGCCAGTCACTATCGATGGGGAGGGAGGGGGGAGAAGAAGACGCAACGTCCCCCCTCCCCTCCCTTGGGAGAAGCGGGCTTTTGGTGCAGTTGCTGAAGCCGGTGCCTCCCCGCCTGCTCGTCACATTCTCGTCGTGTTCCCCCTTGCTCCGGGCAGTGGTTCCGTCCCCAGCCTTGCAGCCCCATGGCCTGGTCTCCCATCGTGCATCTGCTCGGCACATTTCGTATCGTCAGAGAGAGGGATAGAGAGACGAGAGCGTACATGCAGTATTCGTACAGTAACTACTGCACAGTCCGACAACTCGCTTTCTCCATCTCTCATCCTCCTCCTTCTCCCCGCCTCTATCTCTCCCTTTCTCTTCTCCTTCCGTCTTTGGGAGAGATCTTCTGCAGCTGTCGTACAGACACGGGTGCGTGTGTGGGGTGGCGCGGTCCAAGTTAGTACCTGAATTAAGCTTGATCGATCAACGTCGAGGGCGTTTGGCCTTTGCTTTCTTGGGTCTTGTTCTGGGGGTTCACCCAGGTCTGTCCCAGGCTTCCCTCGGTAATAACCCTGGGCCGGGCCCTTGATCACGTTCTGCCAGCTATGTTCAATCTTTTAGCTCGGCAACATCATGTCGATCGTCCGCTCTCGCACAAAGTCATGTTAGTCTCTTTTCTCCGCGAGAGCGTCGAGAGCTCCTTGCTCTGTCCACCCATCACAAGATACTGTGATGAGCTCTTCCCCGGCAGGCCGTCAGCATTGCAGCTGGCCGCCGCCACCGGATGATACTGCCGCTTCATTGTCGACGCGGGCTCAGTCTACGAGATGCGCATTCGTCTGACCGCCATGAGAGAGAGCAAAAGACGTTGTCCGCTTGTTGGGGAACAGGCCCGCATTGGGGACGAGCTTGTCGCCGTCGTGGATCCTCCCCCGTGAAAACATGAACCTTGTTCGGCCAGTGATCGATGAGCCCACGAAATCAAAGGTACAAGTCGATACATGTTCTGTGTTCGTACTTTACTTGAGTCCTTCTGCCTACTGTACTCCATGTCCTCTTCCCTGTCAGTGACCGCGGCGGTTGCGGCGTCAAAGGCCCTTGAAGGCGCCCAGGCTCGGAAAGGCAACGTTGCGAATCCGTATCCAAAAACCTTCTCGCAACTTCCTTACGCCAGACAGCAGTCGGCAGACACGTGAAGATGCGCCACCGGTCTGCGATGGTGGCTGGCGCATCGGGATGGAGCCGAACCCTCGGCCGGGGTCCTCGTTAAAAAGATGAATGTGCTACGCGAGGCACATGGCACTGCCGGGATCAGGCCTTCCTATTTGGCGCCTTTGCGCTCCGCATCCCAGGAACGAGCCAGGGCATCTATGGCGGCATCCATCTTTGTTGAGCGCGTCCTCTTTCGTACGACGGCGCCGGCGGGTGTCCTGGCCGAACCCTGAGGCCCCATGGATTCAATCATTCAAGAACGTTCGACGCCTGGGCGTGACACTCGTCTACTCGACGTTACCATCATTCGCACTGCATTCTGCAGGAGGGTGACAGGCATTCGCGGAACATCCGTATCGCAGGTGACTCTCTCTGGGCTCGCAGCTTTCCTGCTCCAGATAGATTGTCCCTCGGCCGGCAGCTTTGCACCGGCCCAGTCATGGTGATATGCAGTGATGCACATGCAGAGTGAAAGCCAGTGGTCTCCAACCCCGGGCGGCCAACTCCCTTGAACCCGGCCGCCCAGGGCCAAGCAAGACGGATGTCATTACCGGTGGGTACGTTGAGCCCGAGGCCCAACACCGAGACCGAGCCGACGCAGCGTAGCAAAGGACACCCGGCGAGCCACGTGCTGATGCGGCCGCTGTCGATGCCAAGAAGTCCCCTCTTCGCGGGCGCTCCGCTCGCTGCTTGAACCGAAGTCCGGGGCCATACGGCGGACTCGGCACAGTCGTCCGATGGTCCGAACCGACTTGTGTTTTGATACTCCACGCGTGGGTATATCAAACGGTAGGACCTCGAACTTGCCCAGCCAAAATCAGCAAGAAACACCCAACTAACCGGGCTAGGCTATGCTGCCCGTGGCCTAGAATCGTAAACAGTCTCGAAACGAATCGCTGAGAGATGGATGTACTGTAGAGCAGCGCCACCACCCTCCCACTCCTCTTCGGGGTAGCACCCGCGCCTTTAGGGAAACGGTCTGCTCGGCAAGTCAAGGGGGCCACTCGTTTGGCCTGTAACGCCGATAGACAGATCAATTGCCGTCGAGGGTAACCGATTGACTTTACACTCGGCCTAGATCCCACAGCTAGGTGCCGAAAACTCCGTGGACAGAAAGCCAGTCGGCGCTTGGAACCAGGCAAAGTCCCTTCCCCCTTGAACGTTTCAAGAGGGCGCAGCTGGCCATGCAATCGCAAAGGTGACAATCTCTTGGCTTCCTCGGTTAGCCGCCGTGCGTTTGCTACCCAACGTACGCAACTGCACCTTGCTGAGCAGAAATTCAACGCTGATGCAATGGGTAGCCCTGTTCCTGAGCTATGGATGAAACGCGACAAACCTCTTCTCTTTCCAATTTGTTCGTACTGTAGGTTAGCATTGAAACCGGGGAAGCATAGTAAACTCGAAGCACGGGGGTGTCGGTGGCGCATTCCAAAGGCTCACTTGCATCACGGTCAAGAGAATGTCTTGTCCACTCGGGCGGTCAACGGCTCTTCCGAACCCCTGACATGAGAGCACTAGTGAGTCCATGAGCGACCAAGCAAAAGCCCATCGTATGAGGAAACGATCAAATCACTTCGTCGGCCATAATGGAAACGAGAGCCTCGGCCCGGAGCGCAAAACCTCCACTCGGTGTGCTCATTGGGCCTCGCCACGCTCACGGTCAACGGAAGCGGGCTTGAGGCTCGGCGGCTCGGCAGGGTCGGCCGGGCTTCAACGGCCCTATTCCCAGGAACATGATGAAGCCATTTGCGGCTCCGGCCGCTAAGACAGGCGTAGGTGAGGCTTGCAAGCACATGTCGGCCGGGGCGCTCGTAAGGTGCAGCGAGAAGCGACGTCGATGCATGACTTCGCGATAAGTACAGTACAGTACACCACAGCCAGCCAAGCGCCCTGCCAAGTGAGGTGACGACAAAAGAAAGAGAGGCGGCTCGCTCGGCTGCGCTAGATTGCGTCCGTGAGAGGCGAGCAGAGAGAGATCAATGGATTCGTTATCTCCGTTCCCCACGCCCGCTCCGAGGCCCGCTCGCAGTCTCGCACCCTCGACCCTGGCCGCCAAGGGCGCTGCTGCCACGCTTGCTCGTCTACGGCCGTCGGCGTGCGTTCCGCAGATGGTCCCCCTGGAAGATGATTGAGTGTGGCTTGCCGTCAGTGCTGCCTTTCTCTGGGGTCGGACGCGCTGGCCCTTGCTTTCTTCACGTGCGGTTGGCTGGCAGACGGGCATACTGCACTGACACTCAGTGCACTGGAGGCTTTTGAGTCCATCTCCGGCGACTCGCGGTTCAACCTGACAGGTCATTCCGCTTCCAATCGCCGAAGGTTACATCATCGTGACGAGAGGCTGGCGGCGGTTATCGTTGGCATCACGATGGATTATGGAACATTTTTGTATTGCAGAAGAAGAAATTGTGGACGGATTTTGGGGCAGGAAGCGGCCAGCCACAGGCGCCAACCTCTCAAGGCAGGAACCTCTTAATTGATGTCACGTGAGCTCGCGCGGTTGTCGCGGTTGTCGCTCGCTATTCGCCTCTCTCGTCGACTTGAGTCTTGCCATTGGAGCACAGCCAGCCTCGCCGGCAATGAGACGCGTTTCCTACGATCATGGACTACCATTCCATACATGGCCACGACATTGCAAGCTTTGAAGTTTCCGATACTCGTGGGTCGCACTTCTCTTCATAGCATTACTCGACCGAAGCTCACGCACTTACCCAATATGGACCAGACCGGCTTCCTACAATTGCTGCATCACAAGTCTTGGACAACCTCAAAGACGAATCCGACCCTTCTATAAGTACTGGCTTAGAGAATCTTGACTTGGCTCTCAGTGGAAGCTTTCTCGATGTCTCCAAGGTCTCAAATCATCGCGGTGGCATCAAACGCGGCCAGGTGACTGAAGTCTGGGGCCCTCCTGGCTCTGGCAAAACAGCTTTAGCGTATGAATCACGGGAAACATGAATCGGCGTGTGAGTGTAGCCTTACAATGCTGACGCTGGATGCAGGATCCAAGCAGTCGCCAATACCATCTGTGATGGTAACGACGTGGTCTGGATAGGTTGGTCAAAACGACATATGGGCCTAACTGATGTGGCATGAGCTGAGCATCAACTCCTCAGACTGTTTTCAAAAAGTGCAATCCCGGAGAGTTGCTCGAGTCGTCGAAGCGGTGAAGAACTCTAGAGACCAACATGATGGCAATGATGGCTCACCGGTCGACTGGAAGAGATTTACGCACTTTTCCTGCTTGACCTTGCCCCATCTCATGGCTCTCCTATCACGACCAACACCAAAAACGATAGGTAAAGAGACGTCGCTGGTAGTCATCAGCTGCATGTCCGCATTACTCCTCTCCGCCCTTCCCAAAGCCAAAGACGCACAGTCTGGGCCCAAGGCCGTCAAAGGTGGGAAATTAGTGGTCTTATCATCCTGCATCGGTGAGGCTCATCATCATTCACTTAGGACTGAGCGTCTCTGCGAAAAAGTCACAGGTTTTGCAGTTTGTCATGAATGCGCTACAAAAGCTGGCTGCGACGCGAAACTGTGCCGTCCTAGTCCTATCTCAATGCGTCACCAGAATGGTCTCCGAGCAGGGCGCCACGCTTGTCCCTGCCATTAACGCGTCGGTGTGGGAGCAAGGCATCACGACCCGATTGGTGCTATTCAGAGACTGGGCTTGGCAGGCAAAGCAGCTGCGGAGCCCTTTCATGGTTGGCCTGCAAAAGCTGGACGGCAAGACGACCAACGACTCCGTGCTTGGCGTTTCAGCGTTCACCGTTGGCAAGGTAGAACACGCGATCCGAGGTCGCTCCAGGCCTCCCACAATGGCAACGCTGACGTGGCTGTGAACAGGAAGGATTGATGGAGACGCCTTTCGACCCCTCCAGCAGCCCCTCGGCCGAACTGGCGGATCTGGCAGGGCGGAAGAGAAAGCTGGGGCGTGCGGACCTCGAGGTACCAGACAGCGAGGACGACGAGGATTACGGGTGGGCTGAGGAGGATGAGGCGGCGATGCCGGCTCCACCGCCCCAGTGGCAGGGTAGCGAGGACATTCTGCTGGGCCAAGAGGTAGGACGAAGCGACGATGGCTCCCAGGAGGAGAGCGGAGAGGAATCCGAACAGGACACGAGCTAGGCGCCGGCGATGACGATGCTTTGTTCTGGGCATGACGGAGACTGATCCACCAGACGTACTGCACTGTAAGGTGCAAAGAGGCCCGGCCAGTCCTCACGACAAACATGCGGTCTACGGTATGGAGTGCGAAGTCCAGTACAGACTGCGACAACCAGCCTCGCTCACTCAGCGCTCTCGGCGGGGACAGGCAGCAATCCCTTTTAGCGGTCTCCAACTTGCACGAGGGAGATGCTGTGCTGTATGTACTGCGGAAATCTGGCGCAACGGACCGACTGCTGCATATGCCAACCCCGCGGGTATCTTATTTGGCTCATGCGTTATCGAGCATCTCCAGAAGACTGGTCTCCATCATTCATGCATGCATGTGAGCTTCCGAGCAAGGGACCACGATTCAGGGCCACCAACAGCGGGCGGACCGACGAATTTTTTTCTCCTCTACTCTTGCGCAGAACCTCGGGTTTGACGGAGTAAATTACCAGCTGAGAGAGAGCAAAAGTTGAGAGCAGCTTCACCTGGGTCACCGGTCCAGTCTGGCCGTTGCGCAAAAAAGGCGAAAAGTGGAAAGGCCTCGTCATGCCGTGGACCCCCGTACGTGCTTTGGCAGGCGGCCGCATGCTTCTCGAAGCGGAGCTAAAATTTTCTCTCACTGACGGCATTGCTGGGCTGGCATCTCGCCCTGAAGAGAGAAAGGGGGGGCGCCCCACTGAGGTACTGCTTGAGAGAGAGTTCCACCGCAGGAGACCCTCCTCCCCCCCCCCCCCCCCCCCCTTTTCCTGTCCCTCCAATTCACTCACACTCCCTCCTCCCCACTCTGCCCTTTACATCTGTTCCTGTCCTCTTGGGCTGGAGGTATCTGTGGGGAAAGGGTACATACCGTCGTCGATTGTTGAGCGGCCAAGAAACAGCCGTGTTTCTTGGAGACAGATGTCCTTGGAGGTGGTTCCCTGCTTATGTTCAAGGCCTTGTAGGCAAACTCATGGACTTTTCAATGCCAGAGACGTCGAGACTCTGAGTCGATTCGCGACGCGAATGCTGTTTTGCCCGGGAAGTGGCGCTCTGACGTGTTGCTGAACTTGCTTCTGTTCCCCGTCTTCTCTAGATACGCGCAACATCAAGACAACTGATATAATTACAGCATAATCGATTAAGGCTTCGAAAATGATAAGAACCGAGAAGCCGGACTACGATTATTTGACGATAGGACGTACGTAAGTGCCGTGAGCAAAAGGCTTTTGTCGATAACACACCTACAACTTAGTATACATGTTGGTCAGCGTATCCGTGCTGCAGAAAATCCGGAGAGCGTCGCACTCTCCTTGCCCGGTTCGTCAAGGGCATCACCAGCCAAGACGGCATAAACCGGTCGGTCGGTCGGCCCACCACCCTCTTTTCCACAATGGCTCTCTTGAATCTCTTGGAGCTTGGGTTGTCCAGAACGCTCAGCGACCGACCAATAACCTGAGATAGCACCAACGAACCCGGGACGAGCACTCAGTAAGGGAAAGGGGGGAGGGGAGTGGGATGCGTGTGTCCTGGACACGCCCCTGTGCAAGTGCCTCTCCGTGGCCCCTCTACGACCACGAAAAGCGGTGGCATGAGTGTGTAATCCGCAGCCGAGAAGATTTTTCTTTGGTGGCCTGTGCTTGTGTGTTTGATGGTGCTCCAACGTTCAAGTTACTGTTCTGCTTGCTGGGGAATATACCGTACACAACAGGCGTTACACCCACAGCGACGGAAAGGGGGAGGGGTGTGGGCGTTGCGCAAGACGGCAGACATGAAACGGTCTGCGGCGCAGAGAGGGAGAAGGGTAAGGGGGTTTGTCTTTCCCCCAAGAAGTGTTATGGGGGTATTAGTACAGTATGCCAGACGTTGCGCTGGCTGACGCTCGTCGTTGGCTCGCAAGACTTCCGAGGTCGTCTCGTGGCAGTGCAAAGAGTTCCTTCCAGGCAGCAGTTTGTGGGGGGAGCCACCAATGAGCGGTGGTTTGTCTGGGGGAAAGTGGTGTCGTGATACGGGCGGCGGGTCCGTACGAAGCATCAACCAAGTCGAGATTGTATCGAGGACCGACTTGGGTGCGGCATTAGAGAGAGATTAGAGCAGTTGACGGATTAGCGGGAATGTGGGATAGGTTTGAGGTCCAGATCTCGAGTCGATAGATGCTGGTTCCCAGAAGGGCTTTGACAATCTGCGTTTCTGACTCCCTGCCAATGGTACGTTGACGAGGGTTGTTAAAACAGAAAGTTGTTTTCATTGGCAAATTTACGTATGCAGTCGTCGATGGCCATTTGATCAAGCCTGATGGAAAAGACGAGAAGCAAATCTTGATTTTTCGTACATGGCTAGACCTCTCTGCTTCTCGCAACGGCACGTCTTTCTTGGGAAGTGTAAATTACGGTAAACTTACGCGGTCTGTCCTCCTACGCTTTTCTAAATCGAACGGTGACAATGAATTAAAGATACGCGAAATATTTACGGCAGGGCTCAAGCGTTTCCTCTGCTTCTCTTGATGACCCAAAACGTAGTCTCTTTCTTGATTCTGCTGTCGCCGGCGGACTGACATGAGAAACTCGACGGACTGATGCTCTCCTCCCGCAAGCGTAAATAAGAGCAATAGCAAACCCTGAACTGCTGCTGCTGCTTCTCCTGCCGGTCCTTTCTGACACGATATCCTTGCCCTTTGGCTTTCTGTGGTCCTGAAGCGCCGGCCCGGCTTCCGTTCCCGTGGGAAGGGGAAGGGGAGGGTGTGTATTGGGGATTAAAGCTCTCAGACGACTTGCTCCACGGGATGAAGGAGGGGCCGACATCGGTTGCGGGACCGGAGCCTAGGCTACGAAGTCAAGTGTTGCCTTCGTCTTCATTGTATCGTTTGGCGTCAAGATTTGTTTCGTTTCTAAAGAGAACGGAGCGAGTGTGTGTAAGTGGTTTCTATGTGCCTACGGCAGGGACAGGACAAAGAGGTAAGAGGATGATATAGAGAACTACATGGGCCTCGGGACGGACAGAAACTTCAAAATCGACTGCTAAGCATTGAGTCGATATGGGAGGTCCAAAGAGCGGGAGACTGGGACAGCGAAAGGATTCGCTGGATACTCAAAACAACACGGCCCCCTCGTCCGTCTTTGCGATGACTCTCTTTGGGGACTCTCTCAAAGATAAAATACGTATATCTTTGGACTGGGCCGTGACGCACATTCAGCGGGAGTCCCGATGGCCGGACAGGCTGCGGGTGTGGTCCTCGGGGAGCTTCTCCGATGATCTCGTCTTGCCTTATGCGAGCGAGCAACTCATCTCCCGTTTCTACAGACATTGCTAAGTCCTCGGGGAGTTGTCGTCGGACTTGGGTCCAGCAAGCAAAGCATGCGTCTCCAACGGGGGAGGGAGTCCGCATATAGATGCATTCTCACGAATCAATCGTCAGCCACTCGTTCCAAGTTCTGCGAAATGCAGCACGCAACATACAAAACCGACTCCATGTCTACAACATGTAAGTTACGAAGCCTGCGGTCCCGGACGCGTTGCGCCGCCGGCAGAAGCAAGTAAAGAGGAGACTCAAGCGCAGCCATCGGTCCGCACATGATTCTCCGTATGGAGTCACTTTGCGTTATGACTGATCGACGGCTATTGATAGAGACAGAGGGGAACGGAGGGAGAGGGAGTGTGCTTTTCTTTTTTGTCATGGCGATGTGCATCGCGCTTTGCATGCAGCAAGTTTCCAAGAATATATTGTAGCATCTACTAACAGGACCCCCTTCCCAGCAAGAGAGTTTCGTCTTGCCCTGACATTTCACAGCATCTTCACGCCAATGGCTATTTTCCCTTCCCTTCTTCTTTTCTTTCTTCCTTTGTTTCTACATACAGGTGGGGAAACACCGGCAATGTCCGTCTTTTGCGGATATGCATCTCGACGCATCCGCCGCTTTCTCGTCAAGTCGCACGAGAGGGGTTTCCGTATTTCGTATGTGCATTGCACATACAGTATACGCAGTCACGTCACGGAATGCGAGGGCTATGGGGTTTTTATACATGCGTATCTGGTGTTTTGTCGATTCCAGGTCACCTGATGGAGACTGGAAAAGAAAAAGGGGGATGGTCGACATGCCGTATTTTCAGCCCCCAAATCTTCAGTCCCAGGGGCAGGCAGTTCTGTAGGGCTGCAGTTCGTTAGTTGTCAATTCACCTGTTTATTGTCTTGTTTCCCCCCCCCCC
>APKU01000241.1:0-41182 GCA_000472125.2 Hirsutella thompsonii MTCC6686 | reverse complement strand
CCCCCCCCCCCCCTTTGGACTAAGTGGCCATAATAGTGCTGCCGCCATCTTGAGTCACTCGTCTGCGGACATGGACTTTGAGAAAGCCGCAGTGAAGCCTGACATAGTCGGCAGCCCCTCCAGATATGCTTCCTGGCTCGGTCCATTCGCATTGAGGTCTTTGGACAGCCTGATCAATTGAGGTGGACGGCTTCCTAATATTCGCTTGATCACAGAGCGTGGATCCCCGGACTCGGAGAATGCTGTTCGGAGCAAACAAAAGTGCCTCACCGGTACGAAGACTTACGATTTGCAGGAATGGGTCCTGACCGATATCGGCGTTTTTGAATCGCAAGTCGTGACCTCGTGAATTCTGTTCCTCATCGTTCGGTCTGTCCGAGGAACCAGCGCCTTGGCCGAGCACTGCCGCACCAGCAAGATGTTTCTTCAGAACTCGGAACCAGTCAGGAGAGGTGAAACGATGCACGATTGTGATTGAGCAAAGATCCAGCAACTTCGGCGAGATAGTCGGTTCCTGCGTCGAAATAATCACGCGGGTACCAGTGTGGCGCTGGAGGCGAATGGCCGAAAGGAGAGACTCGGTCAGGATGGCGCACTCAGCCGTTTCCGTCATATATTTGTGCGCTTCGTCGAGGGCAACAACGCGGCCCACATCTGCGTCTTGCTCCAGGAAGAGACCCAGGCAGATGTTGAACAGGGCGCAGGCAGTCTCCGCAGTGATACAAGGACAAGACAAATCGATGATTGTCAACAGTCCAGCCTAATGAAGCCGCTTAGTTGAGCATATTCACCACTTCTGAGGGAGGCACTCACACGAGGGCTCCAGTCGCTCCCCTTCGATTTGGACGACCCGGTGACGCCATTTTTCTTCGCGGCTGTCCGCTTTGACAGCGGTGCTTGCTGCACCATGAAGCTCTCTAATGTGTCAAGACGCTGTTGCAGGGGACTTCGCTGACCGGGCGTCAGATCTTCCTTCTCCAGGGCCTTTCTGAACGTGGAGTAGCTGAAACCCCCGTTGGTTTCCTGCTGTGCAAGGCGTAGATCTCTTAGGACGCGGGTCACCACATGCATGTAAAGGGGCATTCCACCTCCTCCTTGTGCGGAGCCAACCGCCATCAAGTCGAGCATACGCTTGGTGTTGAGATCGGACTCCTTGAAGCGCAATTCTTCGACCTCCACATTCGGCAAGGAGCTATAAACGCGCTGAAAGGACAGATTAGCGATTCAGTATAGGTCATGGCCAAATGATCGAGAAGATGTCTAGCCGACATGCCTTCAACTGGTTGATGTTTGTTGGTGCGCATAGAACCCTAGTCTTGATGCCTGGGTGAGACGATAGAAAGGCAGCCTCGCACGGGCTGCCTCCGGTATCTGAAGCGAGCATGTCATAGTGAAAGACTATCCCGGCTAAGGGGCGTGGAAGCACGTTCGCCTCCGATTGCAGCAAACAGTTTTCCATGAGGCAGGCGAGTGTGTGGCTCTTCCCCGATCCCTGACTGCCACAAAGAAAAACACTCGAAGGTGAACAGGTATTGTAATAGATACTGGGATTTTCCTCAGCTGAAAGCGGGTTGCCTGTACCGATGTTCGACATCTTGGAGACATCGGCGCCAAGGAGACCGTATTGCGTGAAGGGTGCTTTCGGCAAAGACTCACCAAACTGGCGAACAGACTCGCTGAAGACAGGGGCCACCGCGATTTCACTTCCATCGTCGATCTCCTGATGATTCGGCGCTAGTAGTGCGCTCACGGATGTAAGTTTGCGCGAGTTGGCCCTTGCATGTTGACGCAGATTGTTCGTCATGGTCGCAGAATGCCCCGGATGATGTTCTCTCGCTGCCAGGGAAGATTCAAATACACCGTCTGAGAGAAGCTGCTTTGCCTTCTTGCAAACTGCATCAATGCCGTGCTCGTGAATTAGTTTTGATATCGAAGGATCTTGTTTGTGCTGACATATGAGCCCGCTGATCTTTTTGAGTCGACGAAGCTTGGCATCCTCGTTTGTTAAAATGCTTTTGAAAGCTAAGTAGAAAATCCTATCGTCCTCTGGGAGTAGGGATGCCATAATTAACCTGGAAGAAGACCTCTACGAGAAACGAAGAGGCAAGGGGGATGAAGTAGGGAGTGTAGTGCAGCGTATGTGAAGTTTCTCTCTTCATTAATCGTCACGGAGACTATAAGGATGAAAAGAGAGCACTTGGTTTTGCAACACGCGCCCGATGTCTGCCAAGCATTACCAGTAAGGCGTTTCTTATACCTTCAGAGATTTCTCTTGAAAACGCCGAATCGGGTACTCGATTCCCCTCGTCACCACTGAGTACCGGATGAAATCAGGTAGCTATACCTGCGCCGTGATGAAGAAATGACAGTCCAGGCTGGAGGAAGATGGGACACATGGTTTTGCGCGACATATGTCGACCCAGCGCAGATGTGTCACTTTATCTTGTGGATTCAGCGAAAAGGGTAAAAAGTTCATTTGGACTCCTGTGATAGGAAATTGGCACGTTACGGCCCACCGAAGGTATCTCACGCGGTGGCATGGTATAGTTCGGTCAATTCAGCAGCTGCCTACAGGATTTGTCACTTCCAGTTTTCAGATGGAATCTTTGCTAAATTGTGCTGCAAGTCAGGAGGATAAGACATGATGCCGTTGAGGGCGAAGAGGTTCGACGCATGAAGTCTACCGCAGGTAATAAGGTTATGCACAGGGTCAAGTGAGGCACGAGTCCTAGTATGCTCTGCTAGTTGCCAGGTGAGAAGATAATCGGGCTTGAGAGGGCCAAAGCATACGAGTGGTGGTGGTACACAGGCAATCATCGGAGCCTGCAACGCCACGAGCCCAGCACGTCATGTGCCCCATCGGAACACTACTACTGGCTAAGTAGTCCGCCCTGCCGCCGTTGGCAATTCGCTTGCCCCCTCTTTTGTTACGGAATTTGAAGCGGATAAAATGAACCAAAAAAGGCGCGTAAGAAAAGCGGGGCGCCAGGCTTTGACGCTCATTCACCACATGTCGTGGCTCCTCATGATAACATTCTCCGTGGCGTGAGCTCCCTCGACTCCCCCGCTCTTTCGGCGCCTGTCGACAATCAAGTATCCATCTTTACGAGGCTCAAGATGCGCGTACAGCTGACAAGTCCTAGAGGCGTCAGAAGCCATGCCAAATGTCCCTTCTCCACGACCTCTATCTCGTCGCCATTCTCGGCGAAGAGCCATCAAAGCTCGCAGAGTAAGAAACGGAGGCGGACGGCGACTAGTGATCAGCTATTACAGGAATCCCCCTTCAAGCCGAAAGGAGCATTCGCTTGTAAGCAAAACTTAGATGTGGCTTATGCGATCGAGCCACGAGGCGAATGGGATCGCTTGAGCCGCTATCGTAGCTTCAATCGTAAGTTCATGTTGGCAATCACCTGGTCACGGCCAAAAGTCCTTGCTTACAGGCAATATCATGACTCTAAGTCAACGCAGTCAAGTACTGCTGTGGCGATTTCGTCTCAGTGGCCAACGACTTCACCTTAAGGCAGCAAGAAGGCGTCCAACGGCCACAGGCCCAGGATGGGCCATTGCTACACCAACATTGGGTAGCCAGAATAATGGAAATCAGGGCATCCGATGAAGCCAATGTTTTCGCACGCGTCTTATGGATGTACTGGCCCGAGGAGCTCCCATGCAAGCATGGATCCGAGATAACCCGAGGCGGAGGTCGTCAGTCATATCGCGGGCAGAATGAACTAATCGCGTCGAACCATGGTAGGAAACCTTTCGGCCTGTACTGATTTGCGAGGAACATATCTGACTGTGTTAAGTGGACGTTATCAATGTCATAAGCGTGTTATCCCATGCGAAGGTCATCCATTGGCTTGAATCGGATTCGGATGATGAGCTTGCCGAGGACTGGCTTTATTGGCGGCAAGCCCTGGATTGCCTGACGCTCAATCTTTCTGTATGAAGTTGCCCGCTTCGTGCCAAGCTCGAGCCTCATGCATCCGCTGACCGTTATGCAGTCAATCGAACTGATGTGCAAGTGTGAAATGCCTGCAAATCCAGACAAACTTTTGATAGGCTGCACGAATCTTGGCTGCGAAAAATGGATGCACTACGAATGTCTCCAACAAGATGCTCTCGAGCGGATTCTGGAGCAGTCAGGGACAGGACAGAATAGACCGGAAGGTCACTCCACCGCAGCAAGTAGAAAAGGGATCGGTTCTGAATCTTGGCAACCACTGCAATTCGCGGAATCAACGCACGATGGGGCGCGTTCTTTCACAAACAACGATGCAGAACATGGTGCCGACGACCTCTCGAATAAGGATTCACATCCGTCAAAGGCTGGAAAGTCATTTCGTACCTACCCAAGGGACGCGTTCCAAATCGATCATAATCAAGGACGTTTTATAGCGGAGCTGAAAATGGATGATGGTCCGACAAGATGGTGTATCAAGGACTCAAAAGAAGCTACTTCGGCCGAAGCTTTGGCTTGGACCGAGTCCGTGCAATGCCTCTTCTGTGGCATCACGATCGACTAACGTCTCTGTGCGAGGCCTAAGTGTCCTATGTCGATGATAGGCGAGAGAGCGCATTTATCTGCCTCTCTACTGCACTGAGACTCCGGGAAGGGGTTGCAACGTGCGTTCGTTGTTTGCAATGAAAGCCGCAAAGCTCTCGAGCAATCTTTGTACACAGTCACGCAGAGCCGATATCTAGATTATGCAAATTGGAAAATCCAAGTTAAGAGCGAAGGGTTGACAGCCTGAGGTTCTCAACACGGGGAAGATCTCTGACCGGGGCTGCTCATCCTACGTTCATACAGTAGATCTAGAGATTAGGATCAATAGCATCTGTTATTCTTGTCCCACACTGAATTCATGGAATGGAGCAAGGTGGAAGAATGACATGAAGGCGGGAGTTCCTCGCGTCTCTTTTCAACGCTCACACTCCCATCACGTCCCTGATAAGATGTACCGGAGGTGCAAATAGCAGGAGTTGGACCACTCGAATTTCAAAATTCTTTCTTTTATGCTCTCTTGTGATGCTCAGTGCAGAGGACCCGAAGTTCACTTTTGCGGTGTTGCTCTTCCGACATGTCCCAGGCCAGAGACTTCACGAGGCCGAGAGAGTTGGGGAGCTTGAGTACCGTCCTCAAGTTGGCACGGTGCACATGTACCAAGTCTGCTGCGAAGTAGACCAAACCACTATTGACGCTGTCCCCGGCAATTATGCAAAAGAAATCTTCCCAGAAGTGGCATGAAGAAGCACCGCCCCTTACTTTCCTCTCTCAAGCATCCGAGTGACAAGATCACTGCGCTAGTGAATGAGACGTCGAAACAGCGAGACCCTTAGAAGGCCTGAAGAACAATGGATACATGATCTTCTTCATAGTTATGACGTATATTCTCCTATACGCTGCTTGTAGCGGTGCAAGATCGAACTAAAGAGAGCCGTCACCTGATTTTGTGTTTTGCGCTTTGGGGCACAGGAATAAACTTACGCTATCCGCTGCTCCGAGGGGTAAATGGGTGTTTACTATCGCGATCATCAGTCATTTCTTGCGCAACGTGGGCGGCCGAAGCTAATTCGCAGCTCAAGCCAAATATATGCTCAACGGATTTGGAAAGACCAGGTCGACGAATCGGGCCTGACCCTGGACAGCCTGGGGTCCTTTAGAGGTCAAACTTGACGGTTTTGCATAGAGTATTCGCCTCATCAATGATCACGAAATGCTGTGCCTGCCAAATACAATAAATACCACTGCTGCCAAACATGAAAGTCGCATGGTCAACAGGGCACTCAACTCACGATGAATTTTCCATTGCTTACGAAGCAGTTGTGCCTTCTTTGTGCAATTCAAGGCACATTTGCCGCCTCGAACCTGGTGCGAGGGTCCACCACGCAATCTTTCATCAACGCAGCATATTATCCGCAATGGTTAATTGGCATTCGATATGATCTCTTGGCATCCTACAGTGAAGCTAACCCTAAGCAGGGGAGTCTGGGAACGTCAATTTCCTCCTAGTTCCTTGCCCGCCAATGAGTTATCTCACGTTTTCTACGCGTTCCTCCGTCCAGACATCAATGGGACGGTGTAGGTCAATGCTTTCTTCAGCGGATCTTTAGAGCTGACAGGTTACAAGATACACGTTGGACCCAGAAGCCGATACCCAAAAGATGTTGGATGGACAAGGTGCAGTCCACTTGCCCTTTGCGCGGACCACGATTAACAGACATCGCGCAGTGAAGGAACCAGGGAATAATGCCTACGGTTCCATTGGTCAGTTATTCGATCTCAAGAAGCGCCATCGAAAGATGAAAGTCATTTTATCTATCGGAGGATCGACATTTTCCTCGAGCTTTCCGGTCGTCGCGGCTGCGCCAGAAGCCCGGGACCGTTTTGCCAAGACTGCGGTCGAATTCATGAAGGATTGGGGATTTGACGGCCTTGACATCAACTGGGAATATCCGAGCAATGAAGGAGAAGGAGCTGATTTCACTCGTCTCCTACAAAGAGTTCGTGATGAGTTAGACTCTTATGCTGAGGAACACGCGCACGGACACCGATTCATCCTCTCGATTGCTACTTCAGTCTCTCAAGAAAAGTACAAATACCTAGAGCTGGATAAGCTCTCTGCCGTCGACTACATCAACTTAATGGGATACGATTTCGTCGGCCAGTGGGGTACGAAAACAGGGCACGCTTCTAATTTGTATCGAAGCAGCCAACACACCGATGCTACACCATTCGATGTTGCGAGTGCAGTGCAGGGATACGTCAATAGCGGCATCCCTGCCAATAAAATCTTGCTCGGAATTCCGCTTTACGGTCGATCTTTTAACCAGACAAATGGCCTCGGGCAGGTTTTCACGCCCTCGAATGGAAGTCAGTGGGGCGAGCCTGGGATATGGGACTACAACAAATTACCAAAGAATGGCGCGGCCCCTTTGCAGGATAACGAGGCGCATGCGTGGTTCACTTACCAAAAGGAAGGAAACCGCTCTGAGTTTATCACGTTCGAAGTGCCACAGTCAGTGAGAGACAAGGCCGCCTATATAAAAGGACAGGGCCTTGCAGGTTGCTTCTTCTGGCAGGCTTCCGGCGACAAGAAGGGAAATGAGTCGCTGATAAGTACAAGTTTCGGGGAGTTCCAGGAGATTGACGAAACAGACAACTATCTGAACTATCCTACTTCCAAGTATGACAATATTAGGGGGGGCTCTGCGAAGTCTCTAGGCGCAGGGTCCTCGGGATGTTAGATGGTGGATGCCAGGACATAGAATACATCAGCTACTGGAACCTTTCCGTCAATGTGCATCTTTGGGAATTGACTCTGCGCCGTCTGCGGACTATGCCTTACAAGAAGCTCGCGTGACCAGGAGCCAGTTGAGGCTCTTCCCAATCCTAAATCTCGCTACTAGCTTGAGGCCACTAGACGCCCTCCTTGAACACCTTTCCCGCGCGATTTGTGTGAAGCTGGCGAATTATTCTGGGCCTTCGAGTACAAACCAGGAAGTACTGGGACTTCGTTCCAGACCACCATATTTTCATGTACGACGGTCCCCAGAGAAAGCTCGATAGCTAGTATATATCGTAATTTCTCATCTAGCACAATGCATGCTTTGCATCAAGGACTACATATGTCATTCAGCACCGCTGTGCCTGATCTGAGGTTTCCCGCTCCATCTTGGAAATTGCCTAGCCGGCCCTATTAGTCGCATTTCTGTCTTATCTCACAGCTCTTCACAAGGCTTTGTAGATTTTTGTCAACTTCTTCCTAAGCTTGAGGCACTCAGGTACCTCAAGGATATCTATTCGTCATTCGTCGATGCAATACACCGAGTTTGTAAGTTTTGTTTGTCAAGTACTGGAAGCCTGTCCGTTGCTCCTGTCACACATACAAAGCTCCGCAAGTCCGTGAGGTGAAGTCCTCACATCGGGCGAATCTGATGCAAATACATGACTCGAGCTCACCCCCCTGGAGGCCTCTGTCACGCGCCTGTAGTGCTGGGATGGGATGAACGGCTGGACGATTCCGAATCCTGGCTGGTTTGGACAATCTGCATCAAAGCACGAGGCTGGACAGCCTCGTGCAGGTAGAAAAGTGTCACCGGATAGCACTGAGAGAGCTCGTCAGAGATTAACAATCCCATCATTGACCCCCGTTCTTCACTCTCTGTTCTGTTGTGATTGTGCGCCTTATAGCCTCTCTCTCCCATACACGCAGCTACAAGAGCAGCAGGTTGCTTCCACTAGAATAGAGAATACAAGATTGTCCAGTCCTCTGAGTCTCCACCTACCTTTGCATCGTTTTGTGTGATATAAGCGGTGCGCGACCTTGAAAAATGTCACGCGCCTGACGTGCTTGGCTGGGATGGACGTGTCAAGAGCTGAACACTTGTTCACGCTGCTGCCAGAGGCAGCAGCACCAATGCGACCGCGTGTAACCCTCATCTGTCAAGTGAACAACGATCACGGTGCTCTTTGAAATCTTGTCATGGAGAAAGGGGGAGACCGGAAGGAACAGCTCCTAACCATATGATCATTGATCAGTATGCATGAGATAGAAATCGTCGCTGGAAGCTGTCAAGCTATGTAGTCCTAAGGAGCGTATATAGTAACTTATATGTGAGAATATGTTGGAGGACTCCAGCGGGATCTGGCAGGTTCCATGGATCCGGAGACTCCATCTCCCGAGCCTATATAGACTCGGATAATCATCACCTCTGTAGCTAGATAGGCAGGCATCAGTAGGTTGTTGTCTCACCAAATTCAGTCCGCAAACCGCGGACAACAGAATGCCTGAGTCCCCAATGAATCATCGTGACTCACAAGGTGAGCCACACTGCAAGGTGGTGAGCCAACTCCAAGGCTCACTTGGACCGCCAGCGTTCCCAGCGAGCCACCTGTGATTGATTCGTCGTTCCAACCAATGATTCGAGCTGATGCCTGGAGACAACGATCCGAGGTCCGCCTGCCCTACGGCTAGCGCATTGGTCGTAACATGATACGCTGCTTTGAGTCTGTCTCAACGGGCACTTTCTGACGATCCGAAGCAGAGCTACTGGCCCTGTGTATTGGTTGGAGTGTCTAGAGAAGGTTGCATCATGAAGGCCTCTGATGCATGCCGCTCACAAACCATCGGGACCGACGGGGAATTGAGATCGAACTTCTGAAGGGTACATCGAATGCCCCAAAGTAAACAGAACGGCGCCAGGTCCACACACGGCAAGACCTTCCACGTGCTCGAGCGTCGGGATGGAGTTGAGAGAGACGCCCTTGGTCCTGACATCCCATAACAGTATCTCCCTATAATAAGGCGGCGAATTACACACTTGGAGAAACGGCTGGTGAAGCAGATGACACGCATGGGTCCTGGGAGACTCACGACTTAGAATATTCGATGATGCGCCCATGCTTGAACCAGCTCATCCATTTGCATCTCCCATAGCGTGCTCTCTATAGCCCAGAACCCGAACAACCTTGGCCGAACCCTCGACGTTGTATAACTTGGCTACACTCCAGACCCGCAAGTCTCCCTTCTGGGTCTGAACGGCCAGTGTATCTGACTTGTGCCGTGCGGACGATGCGTGCCAAGCTAGTCCCACGATGGGCGATGGGCCTCTTGATGCGGTCAGGTTGTGCAACACTGCGAAGTGGGGTTGTAGTCTTGCAATCAGCAGAGACCCATCTTGGTATCTAAGGGGCCCCATCGTCAGTCCAATCCTCAGCGGAATCCCATCTTAACCTACCCGATTGCAAATCTTCTGCAATCTGAAGAAGGAGCTAGGGCGGTAACGGCAACTTGATTGATTGTTCGCGAAAATATGTACTCAGAAGTCGGCGGCTCGAGGAGAATGATACTGCCTTGTGCGTCTCCTGGCGGACGGGAGATCAGTGGTATGGAAAGGACCAGTCCCAGTAAGGGATGTATGATGTATCCGATGACCGATCACTCACCGAAAGCGACGTTGCCGTTTCCTGTCCAAGTAGCGACGGTGAGATGTTCGTTCGAGGCATACCGGGCCAATTCCTGACCGGTCATAAGATCCCATACGATAGCCGTCTGACCAGCATCGTAGCTGAAGACGAAACGATTGGCCCCTAATCGACTGTGGTTATCAACCGCAAGTAACTGCACTTTGTACCCGTGGCTTGTGAACACTCTTTCCCGAGCCAAAGTTTCATGGTGGCAGCAAATGACATAGCGTCCCTGCGCATACAGAAACATCAAAGCCGTGGCAGCGCATGTGATAAGATCATTGAGAACTCCAAAGTTGGGCTCCTCGGATACTTCCGACCTGTGCATTGTCTTGGTCGTCGATGAGTCGGCAGGGCACTGCAAGGTACCGTTCTCTCGACAAGGCTGACTTAGTAGACTTATCTGCTGAGGAAACCTGGGTGCAGTGTTGCACATTGCACATACTTATTCGGGTGAGGCAAGGCCGGGAAACGGAGCTGAACATTCCTCCATGCCGGTAATCGGGCGCACTCCTGAAGGAGATCCGCTTTGGCGCACCTATCTCTTCTGAGTAAGTAGGGGTACAATGGAAGAAGGTGAGTGGGATAAGGAAGAAAGAGTAGAAGAAAGGGGAGAGCGTCGACGAGCGACGTGGAATGGAGGTGGCTGAAGCCTGGCCTTGCCAATGATTGGGGGCGGGCTGTGCAGGTGCGGCGAGAGTCTGCCGATCAGCACCTTCCATCTTGGCTGTCGACAAAAGATCCAGTCGCAATGGCACTTAGGCGCTCGATTTCCATGCGTAGCGACTTCCTGTCACCCACCTCGCTCAAAATCACCATCTACATGTCGGATCGAGAACAAAGGCCGTCATCTAATGGGAATCGCTTGGATCAATGCACGCGGTACCAGCCTCCCAGGAGTGCCATCAACGCTCGTATCCAATCATGCAAGTATGCTAGCTACATACGCTTCAGCAAGGCTCACCAACTTCTCCGGGCTCCGACGCTTAGGGTTCGATTAGGTCGAAACATGGCGATTCTCGGGGCTCCATTGACTACCCAGCTCCTCCTGCGTTTGCCGAACATCTTTGCCGGTCTGAGCCTGCTTCCTGCACTACGCTCTTGTCTGCTTCCTCGCATCCACTCCTGCAATACACATAAAGCTCCGTGACGCATGCAGCCGATCTGTGTAGCCGATCTGTGTAAAGAAGAAACACAAGAAAGGAAATACCGTCAAGATAATACTCTTGACGGCACCCGACATGGCGTGGAGAGCTCGGCGGCTGCCGACCGCAAGAACATGTCAGACGAGCGTCTTTGTGCTGGAACAGGAGGAACATCGCGCCTACCTCTTTCCAGCCGCCGTCGCAGCCCGTACTAACCGACATTGTCCAGCACACATAATTCTCCTGCACAGACCTTCGACAAAGTAGACCCAACCCCGTCTTTGGGTTTAGCTTTGATGACCTACCGTGGCTTTCACTGCACCGATAAAGATTTTTGGACGAACTCATATTCCTTCGCAAAGTTGGTCTTGCCAGAAGCACGCCGACTAACAGGCTCCAGGAGCGAGTGGTGAAGGATGGGCTCTTCCACATCGTAGTGGCCATTTGGGGGGTATTCTGCCTGAGGGCAAGTTGTGAAGCCAGAGTTGGATGTTGCTTGCAGTCTCATCGGAGATCTTCATAACTGCATTCCGAGCCCGTTGATGCAGGGTCTGAAATCGAAGTTGGTTGTGACCAAAGCTCATCCAACACTCATCCCCGCATGTAAGTGACTAACCAGCTTAGGTTGGTAGTAGCCTGCGCGAAGACCTCCCTCAGGTCACGAACAGGGGGTGTTGACCAATTGAAACCTCGCACCACCAGCAGTACTTTAGTCTCCTGGCAAATTTGGCCATGATAAAAGTCCCAGCAAAGCTGTCCGGTACAAATAGCTACATTGCACTGGTCGCATCCTTTCTTCGTCTTTTTTGGTCTTTTGTTGCCGTCGAGTGCCCCAAGGGGCCTGCGTTGACTCTGCGATCTTGGCTGCCCAGCTTAAAAGCCTTGACAGGCAAGACAGGGCGAGCCTGTCGATCGCTTCACATGTTTATGCTGCGCAATAGGCGTATAAGCGTCACCGGCTTCATGTCGCTGTCTTGAGCTGCCGTCTTTGCTGTAAGCATTACAAAGATCTCTCACAAGACGTTGCCGCCACTCGCGTTGTCAGTTGTTCGCGGCCATTCTGGCTGGCCCCAGAGCTGTAGGAGGTAGCTGTTGACAAGGGCAGTCTCAAGTAGGAAGGTCCACGCAATTGCGCGCCAATTTCCTCTACAAATACGGTGGTTTAGTCCCTCCCCTGCTCTTAGTTGGTCACCAATATCAACGCCGCCCATTTGATCATTGTAATCTGCAGAGATAGACGACACAGGAAGACGTAAGACAGGCTCGACACCGAACTTTTGCTGTATTGGGCGTGCTCGAAGCTGTGTTGTTGTCGGCCGGCGCCGAATTTTCTCTTCGATTTCCTTGCCTGAATAAACTGTTGAGAGGAATGACACCAGAACATTGTCTTTCCAAGCGAATTGGTTAACCTAGAAGAAGAAGACAGATGAGTACGGCATTTGCTAAGGAGCATGTCCCTTGATACTCTTACCTGACCAGCAGGGGTGGGTGCAGTCTTCAGCGTACCCCAAGACCAACAGTCACCTTTTGTATCAGCTCAGGGTCGAAAGTGGGGCGGACCGCGCTATCAATGGGCTGTTCGCGCTGGCAGTGGTCAAGCCGCACATGGAAGGTATGCTCGAAGCTATTCACAGCCTGAATAGCTGCCTGCGAGGCTTGTGGGTCTTGTTGCGAGGCCATAGGGCCTTGTTCATTTGTATACGTTGCTATGAAAATTGACTGTCCAAGATTTTCCTGATCATACCAGCCCCTGGAGTTGTAACTGACAGGTAGCTACGTACTGTGGGTCTCGTGACCTGGGGGAGGTCTTCGCGCACTCAAAGGGATGAATGCATGGTACGTCCCACTTCCAGCCTGTCGGTCAAAGGCAGGCGAGGGCCGCCAAGGACTGATGGGCAACAGGTGACGCTCGCTTCAAGTGTACTCAAGGCCAGGCGGCTGGTAGAGCTTGGAGACTGGTCGCATTTCACCCAATCATCGAATCGCTGGCAACGGGGACAGGATACACGACGAATCGAACTGAGTGAGACGAGTACGGCTGGCATCATTACTTGCACTGTTGGATATCTGGACTGTCGGTCCACATCTTGAGCACAGGACGATCCACGTCGATCGACGCAGTTTGGCGATGGAGGTGAAGAGCGGCTCGTAAGTGAAGTTGGGCACGCTGATCAGTGGATCGATCAAGACCTTCATGAATCGAATCAGACCTTCAATCATGATTCGTGATAGGTCTTCATGGCCGCCGCAATGCCTGAAAGCTACTGTTCGCCACCGAGGAAGTAATGTACGAACATTCGTCCACTAACGATGCGATGGATATCACCATCGTATGTTCCACCTTACTCACGACAAGGTTCTTGAATATATTTATGGTTCTCATTATCGCACCGGTGCTGACGGTCTCGGGACCGCTTCTGACGGACGTGCTCATATTTATGAACGGTTTGTCGATGCTCAAGTCCATGAACCATATGGGGACAATTCCGGACGAGGAGGAGCAGTTGACAATAGAAAACTCATTGTATTCCGTTTCTCTCAGCCTGACGAGCGGGGATAGACTTTGGATGGCCGCATCTTTGCGCCCGGCGGTGATGATCATCTCGGTGGTCTCGATGCTCACCGAGTAGCAAATTACTCCGACACGGTTGTAGATGATCAGCATAGTTGGATATGCGCAATCGCTGACGACCATGGAGCGGGTATGGTCCACGGAGATCTGCCTGTATTCCCTCACCGTGTGTGCGATTGCGTCCGCCAAACTGTCTTCCCTTTTCGCCGTGCGCCTATTGTTTGTTATCCCAGTCCACCAAGACCATCATGAGCATTTTTATGTCGCTATATGTCTGCTCGTGCGCATCGGGGTTACGAACTCTCATCGGTAGCTTGGCCACGTCCAAGCCCATTAGCGCCGGGGGTGTAGTCACTCTCGGTCGCCGTCCTGACTACGGTCGACAGGCCAGGAATGTCCCTGATTGGGTTGAGGTACCGCTTCTCCTCCCTGGCGATGAGCCCGATGGCGAGCGTTTTCGTTATCACCGAGATATCAGTGGCGCATGGGATCTGTAACACAGGAAGCGAGTCCCACTGTCACCACTTCCTTCAAGATAGAGTTCATCGCCGCAGACAGAGTTCCGCAGCAACCTCAGTCTGTTTGCAGACTTTGCCAACAAATCTCATATTATAAAGAGTCAGTTAGATTTGATCCTTAAGTAGTAAATCAAGAGCTCTCCAGTCCCTGATCCATGTGCCAGCTTTACTCAACCTCTTGAGATAGAATCGAGAACACCCCCGACCTGAATTCTGGCACGGTGGCGAAGAGGGTGATGAGCCTGTTGCTGTTCACATTCTAGATCTGGTCGGCAGGGCATATTAACCTCAGAGCTCTGGAGTCGTCGGAGTATGCGCGAGAAATATTAGGAGAACGTAGCAAAGCAACGTCGTCCGTCGTTCATTCCACACTTTTAAGACTCTGGGTGAATGTTGACTAGTTTCCAGATAAATGAACTCTCCCGTAAGGTGAAGCCGGATTGCACAATTTTCGGAGGCAACGCCGTGCCTTCCCCCAAAGATTGTCTGAAATTCAAGGTTTATGGGGCTCTTACAGCTGTAGGTCATTGAACAGATTTGCCGCATGTAGGATAGCGGAAAGATGCACAATGGTAATGAAAGAAAGATAGGCATAATTATGTTATCGGATTATTAGTAGTGGTACTGCTGCCAAATGCCTCTTCTAGGACCGCTTCGAGACTCAATTGAATCAGGCACTTATTATCGCAAGAATGTCGTATTATCACGGCGAGCCACATTTGACTGGATATGCTTCAAGCAAGATACGGCACACGAGAATTAGTACTCACAACTACAGAATTTTGTATATATATATATAATAAAAACGAACGCTACTAGCCTACAAACTTAAAGCTTTAAGGGCACATAGCTCTCCCATAAGACCTACAAGAATGGTTATCTCAGCCTTGACAAGAACTCCCTATGATATTTTTATCGAGATCGTTAGCTACCTTTCACCGTTATCAAAAGCCTCTCTCTTCAAAACCCAGGAGCATCGCGAGGTTCCTCTGAAAATTAAGGAATCTGCAAGTATATGGGGCCATTTATTTAAGGACGAGACTTGGCTTCAAATGGTTCTGAATACAACATACACAGACATGGCCAGACAGCCAGTCCCGTGCTTAATCGGAAAGGATCTAATTAAGGTCTCCAAAGGAAAGACTAAAGGAGCGCATCTAGCATTGTTTATAAACGACTGGGGTGGAGATGTTAAACACCCCACTGACAATCTTTTTCGTTCCTTCAAACCCCATACATACGATAAAGCGAAATGCGAGGTTACTTTCCAGGAGTCTGGAATCACTTTGAAGATCCACGATGCTATCTTAGATGAGGAGATGATATCAATCCATGATCCAGCAAGACTTCTTCGGCGAGAAGGGCCCGGGGTATCAACGTACGCTATCTACTATGACAGCAAATCTGTACTCGAGAAAATTGGTCCCAGCCAAATCCAAGGTATCGAAGGGGTGACCTGGAAGCGGAAAAAAGCAGTCAGCGAAAAGGTTTCCATCATACTCCGCTTCCGTGACGGTCAGACTATACAGCGTTTTATGGATAGTCCGAATACGACGATTCAATTCGTCTGCTTACGGCGTCCGAACGGTAGTTTATATGGTTGGAGAGTAGCGCGACAGGGCGAGAGAGGGGGTTATTTTCAGTAGGCAGAGCTTGAAGGTTCTTTGAGACGATATTATTTTCATAAACTGTTGACATTTTGTTTGTATTGTGTATATCACACACAACGATGCAAAGGTAGTCGGAGACTCAGAGGACTGGGCATTGTTATGTTCTCTATTCTAGTGGAAGCAACTTGCTACTCTTATAGCTTCGTGTATGGAAGAGAGAGGCGTCCAAGGGGTTAAGCTTGAGTCATGTAGCCGTGTCAGATTCGTCCGATATGAGAACTTCACCTCACGAGCTTATAGTAGCTCTGTGCTATGTGTGACAGTCTAAACACAAGGAAAACCTTCTCAAAAGCTGTTATGTGAGACTTCTTGGTCTTTTAAACGAGCATTGATATGCGCTCTAGGAATCACGCAGGAGGTTATGTAACACAATAGCTGAATACTTTTATGAGAGGCCTTTCAACCTGATACTTTTCTTTGTTCCTGTCCATTCCTAACCCCCGTCTCTTATTCAGGCTCCCCCATGAAATCAATTCATGCTCTAAGCTGGTGTGGGCCACTGCCCTGTGTCAGTGCCAATATCGAGAAGTGACCGTCCGGAAAGGTCTATCGATGTTAAGAATAGTGTGTCCATCAACCAAGCCAAGCAAGGAATGACACCCTTACTTGAATCGGTTGAAGCATCCGTTTTCTCGACCTGGTTTACTCGAAGAAATGGCTGTGCTTTTCGTAGTTGGTCGACATTGCTTGACTTCTGGAGACGATTTGCTTCAGTGATCTCTATTCCTTGACACCTGACAAAGCCAGACGTAGGCAATTACGATTGCATTCAATGGAATTGATGAGCTCCTCCACATTCATGTGATAGCCTCCTCGACGAGAGAGGACAAACCACGGCCACCGAATAGATCGAGCAGACGGAATGATTATGGAAAAGTCGGCATACCACTCTATTCTGAGAAGCCCGAACGAGCAAATGATCAAGTGACGCAGCCATGCAATACTCCTGCTCCCTCATTCGAGGCATATCATTGGCTAATTTTGCAGCTAGAACTTGCAACACGTGTTATAACTCCCCCAATTCAGAAGCTATTTTGCATGAGCCTCACATCTCCTGCGAAGCTGCGACCTGCGGCGAAGTCCGCGTAGAGTTTGAGCGCATGAGGCCATCGACGAGTTCCAGCTCTGCCAAGACTTTCTGCATCTTGAACCGAAGACTTCTCAACTCCTTCGTTCGTAGGACATCCCCCAGTAGTATAGCAAATGCCTCAGCATCTCGCAAAAATCGCATTAGGCCTTCCGCATTGACACTGCGCCTGTGCACTGCGTAATGTCGAATATTGGCAATCGAACGGAAAAGACTCCTGAGTGGACGATGACCATCTGTATCGAATGGAATATCTCGCCGCTTCGAAAATTCTCCAACCCACCTGCTAAGTTCAACTGACTCAGCGCAATACCATCCGCGGCGGCGAAGAGTATTAGGCATCGTCCGTGTGCCGAATTCAAAACATGCTAGTTCCAAGATCCGCTGCAATCGGCTCAGAAGATGATGTTGCGTAGATGCAGGCAGATAATACGCAAATCGAGTAGACACAACCCTCGAGCGTCGAGATGATCTGGACCGTGTGCTGAAGTTCGTAGCATCGGCCGCAGGCATCTTCATTTTTTCCCCCGTGAGCGGTAATAGATCGCCGCATTCCCAGAGTGACTTGAGATCACGGGGGTTCAGGTCGTGATGCATTTGGCGCCCGAATGATCGGTCAGAGACTTCTCTTCGTGCCTTTATAGAGTCACCATGCAGTTCAATCAGTCATCCATCTATACGAAGATGAAGGGCAGATAATCTTACTGTATCTCTTGGGTCAGAGAGTTGGGCTTGTACGAGCAACTTTGAGAATTGAGAGTCTTTGTCAGCTTTTCGCAACGAGACCTTTCTGCCGTTTACTGCGTAATCAGATTCGAGCGAAAGTCGGGCTGCCGAGTTGAAGGTCAGGTTCTCCCCCAAGGAACACGTATCTAATGCAGGAGCCTCTGTGCTATGCATGTTATAAATTTCCGGAGTACACGCAGGAGACTTGGCGTGTCATGTTCAGCCATTGTGACATCGTTTTGGACTTGCGCGTCGTTCTTACCGAAAGTTCCCATGTGCGACAATCAAGAGCTTGTCGCCAGTGAAGCTCAGTAGGGGCCACTCCGTCGGACCCTTCGGCATGACAGACAAATGTCCCCATGACAATGCTTATCACATTGATAATGTCCACTACAATACCAGTGAGATCAGGTTTCGGTTAAGAATGGAAGACGGTGCTTCGAACATACTGTGGTTGGATGCTATGAGCTCCTGTTGCCTGTAGCTGATCTGACATCCTGATTCTAGCTGCTTCTTGATGGCGGCCGCCGGAAGATCATCAGGAGAGTACATCCAACAGACGCGCGCATAGACGTGTTTGTCGTCTAGTGCCTTGATTTCGAGGATTCTTGCTATCCAAAGGTCTGCGGGATCTCGCACGTTCTCGCTCCGAGTATCGTCATTATCAGCCTCTCGTCGCTGAGTGCTTTTGTCGTTGGCGACACATACGAAATCGCCAACTTGGTAACTTGCGCCGTTCACTACAAAAAGAGACTCAATACGCTTCTTGACCACAGGCGTGACGGGGGTAAGAGTTTTGCTTACAGACAAAACTTTTGTAACTGGTCAAACTCGACCACCGCCCGTGCGGCTTGACCGAGTACGTGACGTCCAGGTTGCGATATGTCTCGAAGCGTCCAGTGGTCGTGAATGGCGACACCTGGGTGAAGACCAAGTCATTATTGTCCTCGACACGTCGTCGTTTGCGCGTCTTGGGTCGACGACTTGTGCACTCAGGCGGAGTGGAAATACGTGCCACAGAGAAAGGACACTCTGCGTACTGCCCATGTCTGGCACGGCGGCTTCTTCGTTGTCTCGAAAACATAATGAAGTTGTCCACTGTGCGACAAAGGTGTTCCGTGCGTGCTTGCGCGGTTAATTTGTGGAATATTTGCGGGCTCTATCGTCGCACTGGTCATGTGTTGATCCGAAGGGCTCACTGCTACATGCATAATAATTGCGAGACCAAGGTAGACAAACCTCAGACCAGAAAAGGGGGGCATTGCCTTCAGGAGCCAATCACACCAGACTGACTCAGCGGCTAAAGACTCTGTGCTCCGTCATTGAGCCCTGCCGCGTCACGGTTCCATCGTTGCCAAGTTCGAGACTGTCCCCCTACTCGCAAAGAGCTTAAAGTGCAGTTCCTCGGAAGTCTCGAGCCTTTCCCTCCATGACCCCTGGTCTCGCTGCTCGCGCGCCACCAACAGTCCCTGATTCCTTCTCGGCCGTATAAGTGAAATTGCATCACTGACAATTTTGGGCTCTTAGCTGAGTTCCCTCTTCTCCCTGATCCCCAGCCTAAACGAACTTCCGCCATGCTGCGGCAAATGTCATTCCAATTGTTCGATGCCCCGACTCGTCTGAACACCGGGTAGACAGCCCTGTCGAGGACTCATCCGACAGAGGCAATACTCTAAGTTCCGGGGGCTCTTTCTATCCAGGCACGCCTCGAGTTCCTGCAGCGGGTCGGTTCCAGCACAACTCCGCACTCGGAAGGATTCCGGGAGACTCGGCTTCTGGCGTTGCAGGGTGACGTCTCCTAAATTGCTCGTCATCAAAAAGGGATTGGGCACGACCGACCGCATGGTAC
The DNA here is from genome assembly GCA_000472125.2 of Hirsutella thompsonii MTCC6686. NCBI lineage: Eukaryota > Fungi > Ascomycota > Sordariomycetes > Hypocreales > Ophiocordycipitaceae > Hirsutella > Hirsutella thompsonii. The sequence goes on along the minus strand of APKU01000241.1, from coordinate 21,645 downwards.
AGCACATCAAACAGCGAGGCAAGCTTCGGGGTTGCTTCAGGAATAACGGCAACCGCGAGATATCACGATATCGGAGAACGTACGTCCATGCTGCACTACCTGTCCCTCAAGCCCCTGGCCTCTGATGTGCCACCGTTTCATCTGCCCCACGCGAACTTCTTCGACTCCAAAAGTTCACGAGCTCCGCCCTGGTAGGGGGCTATCAGGCGGCTGCGGATGCAATCCTGGCAATGCACGCTTTGCACACATCCACTAGGCCAGGATCCCATGAGCGAAACAAATTCTTGCTGGGTTAGTGGGGTACTTCCCTCCTTCCCTCTCTCCCTCCCCTCCTCCCTCTATCCCTCTGCCTGTTCCCTCTATCAACAAGACGCAGGTCTGAACGATTCGGCACACCAGGTGTAGAAAAGTGTTGTTCATCCGGGGCCCTTCCTGTCAGCAGCACCTATAACCTGCGCGCACAAGAGAGAACCTCGTCAATCTCCAGCTGTGCTCCACACCGACCGTGGCGTAGGCGGCGCGTAGAGCACCTCGTACTTGGTAGAGCTCCTTTTCGCGCCCGCGGCAGGCACTTAAAGAAGTCTAGGTTGCAGTAACGCATAGCTGGACGGGTGCAGTGCACAACGCATTTTCTTGGAATATCCTTTCACGAACAAAGCCTAGCGTAGTGGCTCTATTGGGGGAACGCTTCGGGCATATATACACATCATAATAATAGTAATAGGCGAAGCACTTCGCTTCAAGGAACACATCGCCAGAGCAGCTGCCAAAGCCTTGACCGCGGCCATGTGCTTGAGACGGTTGAAGACGGCCTCACCACGAAGGGCGAGACAGCTTTTCATCGCGACAGTGGCCCGCATCGCGTAGACTGCATGTGGCGAAAGACCGTCTTGCTCAGCCACGGCGGCAGGCAAGCCTAAGGTTAATGTCGTTGTGATCTTAGTTCTTTTGTAAGGAGACCAGTAACTTTTTTGGGGAACCACTGGCTCCATTGTGTACTATGCAATGGAGGCAAGAAGATGGAAGGATCAACCTAGGAGACGCGTTGAGCGCGACGCGCGTGGGATGATTGTCGGAACTTTTGTCCCCCCCTTCCCCCACTGTACAAGACCTAGCAAGCAGGACTGAGGCTGTTTGTCGCCAGAACACTTCCGACGCAGGTGATTGTCATCTCGATTCAAAGGCCTGGAAGTGATTGACGACGGCATTGACCACACTTACATCTCTGTCGTGGTGCTCATCATGACAATCTCAAGAGCAGATTAAACCAGTAGGTTCTCCATTCATGATTCGGGTCCCAACGGTCCCTCGTCGCGCTTCTCACGATCTGGCAATGAAACGGAAATGAGTGTGCTAAACGGAACAGGAAAGAAAATCTCGAAGTAAGAAAAAAGAGCAGAAACAGACCGTACAAAACATCTCCTGACCTGAATGCAAGAGGCACGAGTCTGCGCGGAACTTGGATAAATTGTGGGAAGATTTCACTTGACCGCAGACGGCTCTTAGTCTAGCAAGCTATCCATCCTCAAAGGATACATCTCTCCAACCCCAATTGTTATATCTGAGAACCCAAACACGTAGGAGATGAGTTAAGGCAGACTCAGAACGAGCCTTCGGACCGTGATTTGGGGGGTATCGGTGTTCCGTGCTTACCCCTTGCGTTCTCTTTCCGACGTTGCAGCGAGTGGGATCTGTGTCATATTTGTGAGCATTGGGATGTGAAGACGGTTTGAAATACTTACAAGCGTCGTGCGTAGCTGAGGCGTCGGCGTTTTTGGGGCTTGGCAGAAGCTCCCGCAAAATAAGGTCGATTCCCGGATGACGTGTTCAGCCGTCCAGACCCCAGTGCTACTTGCGCTGAAGTAAATGCCTCTAATGGTACCTCATAAATGTCCTGAGTCGGTGGAGGAACGTCTTGTTTCTCAACCAGTCGCAATCTAGTTCGGTCGCGTTCCAAGGTGAAGTGTCGTTCCTGCACGTGTCTTGCGCCACAATCAATCTGAAGAGTCAAGATACCGATGTGCTGGCGTCGAATAAAGCGTACGCGCACCTGCTCATGCGGATTCAGGGTGTCGCTCAGGTCGAAAACGATAGGATCCATGAAAATGGTTCCATGGTGCAGTAGCAAGATGTCCCTGTCGGTTTCAGGAGAACCGTAGCCATGTACTGGGCACCCGAGGCTGTCATATGCTGGGAAAACGGTAAATGATGCCGGATCGTCGGCTGTCAACGTTTCAAATGCCTGCTCCAGATCATCAGACCCTTTGTCCTTCACCGTGAGAAGGAACTCGTGTTCGATAGGGATCTTTGTAGATGGTCTCCCTGGGCCCTTTTTGCGACCTCGCTTGCAAATTATACCGAACCACGACTGACGAAACACGACTTCCGGATCCCACACCGGCCAGGGTAGTGCTGCGCCCAGGCAGACAGCCAGACTGCATTATTTTTAGCGTACAAGGCATGATAGAAAAACGAGTCAACATACGCAGCATCATCTGGAGACTGGAACTCAACTTTGAAACCATTACTCAAGCCACGATCTGCCAGATGACGGCGGCAGGCCTCTAATTCGGTCCGAATCAGGGCCTGGATGCCGTCGTTAGAAGCAGATGCTCCTCCTACCACATACACAAGATCCAGATTTGGCGTAGTCGTCACAACTTGTCGGATAAGCTCGAGCGGTTTCTGGAAAGCTGCTTCCCTCATGCCTCGAAAGTCATCTGCCTTGACCGTCAAGTCGCCTATCTCGATATCGTAGCACACCTGAGGCATCTTGAAAAACTCATGGCGGGCAGCTCGGAATACAGTATCTGCACGTCTGACATCTCCTTTGCAGGCTTGCGTAACTTTATCTCGCAAGTTCCGCCAGGCATCAGCCATCCCACCGGAGTCTCCGAGGGGATCACTGATGACGGCAAAATGCTCATGATCAATAACTGCCGCAACGGCGTCCTGCAGGAAGATTAGCCAAGGTCTTAAAGGGGGACAATCGGTGGTCTCGAACAATTGTACTGGCGCCAATATCTGCGATGACGGCCTGAAAAGAGTCAGTGATACCGTGTCTGCGGGCCAATGCCGGGTCTGTGCATACCCTGGTGAATCCCTTGCCTCCGCCATATTTGACCCAGATATCGTCGTGGCGATGGTGCAGGCTTCCCAAAATGCAAATTGGTTCTACTTCGAAGTCCATTTTTTCAGGAGCAAAGCCGGCTCGCGTCGCAATATTAACGAGCTCTGTTTGTATCGCAACGCCACGTGAAGTTTGAGTCCAGACAGTTGGTATGGCTATTGTCACTCTTTCCACCTTCCAGATATCATAGGTTCGCTTGACGAATCTCTCGATCCCAGTCAATGTGTAGCGTAGTAGTTCGACGAGGACGTCCGAAGGCTGGACCTCATACTTCCGGCATAGATTGATGAAGCGCATTCCTTCTCCTCCTCTGCACAGGAACCGGTCGAGCGATTGTTTCACACCGGAAGCCGTCTCTTCAGAAGATAACGGAGGACGACAACCCACGATCTCGAAATCGCCTTGTTTCCGGAAAACGATATCCGTGGGAAATTGATAGGGGCTAACGAGTTTTCCATGCGCATCGCGGGTCTCACCCTTTTCCCAGCCTGTGACCACTTGTGGCGATTCATTGTTACATCTGACGGCAACTCGAATTGAAGACGACCCGAAATCTATACCATAGCTGAATGTGGGGACTGTGGCAGATGTCAAGGTAGAGATGGCCGACGTAGTAGAAAGCATCTCGAGGTCAAGAATACTGCGTCATAAGGGCACGACGTGCCAGAGGGAAATGGGAAGTTTTCCCTTCAGCCTCCGCCTTGAACACGCTCCACCGGGTAGGAAGTGAAACGCGAGTGAGCAAATTACCGGTGATATGCCGAGAGTCGCGTTTTAATAACCGTTGATTCCTTTACGACGCAAGTTCGTAACGACGCAAGTTCGTAATGCTCGAAGCTCTTTCATGAATGGCTTTGATAAAAGCGGGAGGGCTGCTTCGAACGGCAACAGAAGGGATCAAGGCCTCTGAGCATCTCGTGTGTTATCAAATGGTGCCCGTCGAGGTAGGACGTGAGCGTCAGCAACCAGTAGGAAAACACAATCTGCAGTTCGCGAGAAAACTAACTTAATGTAGTCTAGCCCTTGTTCCGACGCGCCTAGATGCATTTAGGACGTTGAACACTTAAGAACCTGGCCGCTTAGCAGACATGTTATGGAGCCGATGGCGCTTTGACGAACTTAGAGTAAAAACGTGCAGAGACCCTCGCGGGGCAGAAAATGGCTGCGGGGCTTTCCGGGAGCTTGCTAGACGGCTCCGGGAGGTGCCGGACGCTGTCTTCCTTCGGGAATCTCGCCCTTTGATCCGTTCTTCCAAGATCTCAATTTTGCTTGCACAGAATTTGCCGTGCTTCCCAACAAAGTGCGGACGCGAGTGCACGTGAGGACAGTCATTTCAGCGTGATACAACAGACGATGACGGGGTTTGTCGAGAGGCTCCCTAATGTCCTTGGCTAGCAGGCCGCAGCCGAGCATTTGGCGGAAAGAAGGCAATTGAACACCTTACGGGTCAGTCGAAACTTGTTCGTGTAACTCGGGATGTTGTGTAGACCATCTGTGTCGTCTCATTGAATCCCGGCCGAGGAACTGCACGTCAAGTCTACTCTGTTACCCTTCAGCGGGGTAATACACATAAGAATAACAATTAGAGGCTGGGGTGCAAAATATACAATCGGCAACCACGGCATGTGTGGTGCGCGCCTCCGACGCGTCATCTGACAAGGATGTTTGGATTTTCTAGGAATGGTCTTTACGGCGTAAAGTCTATTTCTAGCAATCGGCTCCCGCTGCGGGGTTACGGTCTAACCCCTCACCTCATTCACAATGACATGCCTCTGCGACAAGCTACGCCGTGAAGACTTTGCGGCCTTAACCAACCCAGAGGTCTGAAGCTCCTAATCATTTGTTGCCGTAGCTGACAAGCTGAAGAGGAGATTTCTGGGTCAAGTATTCGCCAAGGCCCCTCAACTGTTTTCGGATCCAGTGCGGCAATCCCGCAAGAAACATACTGAGGCCCGCTACAGAAACTCGCAGCCGTATCGCTCACGTAAGTTGAGGAATTGGAGAAGACGTACCCTTGTCCAACCACGCAGAGACTGTTGGGAGACAGCAGTCTACATCCGTGTCTTCGGGATCCAGCGGCTCAAACTGACACATACGTTCGCATTTTCATCGCTGTCGAGCAGTCCGATCGAGGCATCGCGTTGAACCAGCTCCTCAAACGGCTTCATTGCTTTGCACTGGCTCAGATCCACCCGAAAGGAGCCCCTATTGAGCCTATCGTGGAGCGCATCAAGCATCATGTCGGCGACGTGCAAAGCATTAACCAGAAGATCTACAACATGTTGTGGGTTGGGAGACAATGGAGCAAGATTGCAGAAACGATGGGAGCGGTTACGACCCAAGACAGACCCTCCAATCGTCTCCTGGGAGTTCTGTGCCGCCTCGGAAGTGGCTCCACGTGGGTTCTCGCGGATCCGAGACCATTTAAATTGCTCATTCAGGGCTAGTTGGGAGAGGGCTCCAGATGAGGCTCGTGAAGTCGCCCTGTGAAGGCTCTGCAAAAAGACAGGACTGCACGGCCAAGCCATTTTACACGACGATCTGGCGAGAGACCTTGTCGATCGCATTCTCGGTGAGTATCATTCCGATAGTTGAGCTTTTCTATTCTCAACTTCTCACACTGCAGCAGATCGCCACTCTTCTCGGCTTCGGCTACATTCGAATATTCAGCGATCGGCATCCGGTCCTCCGTTTATTGAAGAAGGATTACCAGCATACCTGAACGGGCAAGCCGACAAGGTCTCTAGATTGGCAAGTTCTGAGCCCCTTGCAGCATCGAAAGCTGCTGTTCAGTAAATCGATCCATTCGGCAAAGAAAGTAGTCTTCTTTTGATCTTGCTTAGTTTTCTTTGCGACTCCATGGTCAGTGTGGACATGTTGTCCAAAGCTGCGTCGCCTCGAAAGCAATGGGCTGTACACGTCGGGATAGAGATCCTTGCATCACCATGGGCTCTTGGGCATGATTATTCCAACGATTCCACGGTTCGATCTGCTCTGGACAGGCTCTTGGGATTGTCTCTCATTTCCTCGACATCAGACGGAAAGTATCGAGTTGACTCTGAGATAAGGAAAGCAGTCTTATCAACGTTACCCCTTAATCTCCATTCTTTTCGGCGACGTCAGGCGTTAACGATGCGCCACCTGGGCTGCGATTCCTTGGAAATACCTGCAAGCTCAATTAGTAACCTTGGACTGAGGCGCCCTACACGGGAGCCAATAGGTATACGGCTAGCCGTGGATTTAAAGTCTCACGGCTATCCGTATCAATGACTAAGCCAGTAGCGATTTCCCTCTTCAGGCAGCCGGAAGCGGAAATGGTCGTCCCAGGCAGGCAATCCGTTTTTCTGGCAAATAAGGCAAGGAGTCTTAATACTTCACGACAATGCAATTCTCCTCCACCACTCGGCTACTATCAGCGTAACTGGCCTCTTGCTCCTCTGAGTCCGCTTTGATTTGTCTCCATATGTCTCTGGTCCCTCTCCTTGTACTTCCCATAGATTTTACTGCGCATCTCCTCCGCGACTTGCGCCTCGATCCGCCAGTCTTCGGCTTTACTCCAATCAAGATACGCCATCATTTCTTCCTTCGACCACTTTCGCGAGCCTGTGGAAGATACGCAGAATCTAGACATCTGTTTGTAGTCTAGACACCAGTCGTAGCTCTTCTTATCGTACCTCAATGGCAGGCCCATTGCTTTCCGATACTGATAATTAGTTTTCGGAGTACCAGCAGGCTGAGCTGCGTACCATGCGCCTCTCGCGATCTGATATCTGCTGTATATGGCTTCGGGTGAATCATATCGTCCGGACTCATGGCTCACTGCATGGTCGGATGTGGACGTCTTTGGGTCATTCGCTGCAGCTAAGCCAAAATCGTCATCGCATGTAAGCCCTGTTTGGTCTTCCGAAATTTCCATGGCGGTCACTGGAGAAGGTTCGGCCTCGTCGAACTGTGTTGCGACAGTCGCTGTAGTTGTCTCAATCCGTACGCCCGCATCTGCAGCTGGTGCGGGAGACGCGAGTGGCATTTGGAGACGATTTGCATGACGCAGTGGACATGCCTTAGAAGATCTCCTGTGGCCGATTGAACGACAGTCGCTACATGTCGGCGGTGCTTTTCGCGATGTATCAAAGTATTCAAACGCGCAAGCGTTACGTCTCGTGCTTTGCTGAGGTGTTCTGGAGTTCGCGACTAGTCGCTCTGATCGCTCAAGGGGTACCGGCTCCAATAAAGGTACAGGTGTTCCTTGCCGTAACAGACGCCAGTGTGGATGAAAATGATCAACGTGAAGAGCTTGGTTCCTTTCCTCGAGGCTTTTGATGGCATGGTAGCATGGGAGGCCCCAAGACACTGAGAATGAACCTGTGCATTGCGCCGTGGGGTTTCCTCCATGATTGCGCAAGAACTTTCGTTGGTCTTCGACTTTGCGGAGGCCTTCGTGCGAGATCCACCCCCGAACTGCGACATACAAATGCCCCGAGAGCTCGATTGGCGTCCGAGTCTGCTGTTTGATCTGGTTGGATCTTAAATCCGATAGTTGGTTCAGTAAAGCGTGCCTGAGTGCTCGCCAAGCTTCGAAGAGGTCTAGAGTGGATTTTTTCAGGTACGATTTCACAAGCGCATGTATGCCCTCTACCTGAGAGGTCGCCACGTTGCCGAAATGCGCATGCTGATCAACCCAAGCTTTCACCAACTTCTCTTTGTAAGGTTCGAGCCAGGTCTCCTTCAGATAGCCAATCTCGTTCAGATGATCCTGGGCGAACTTGCTCTCTAAATGCGATAGGCGCTCCTGAAATATGCCCTCGCTCGAGGACTGCACGATAGAGTGCCAGCATTGGTAGAAGTCATCCCACGCGGCAGTCTTGGGGGACGACTATAAGAACACCGGCACTAAGTGCTAGTGTGATAATACTAGATGCTAGTGCTATAAAATGAACTATGAGAGCATTGTGGATACACTACAAGCATATTGTCCCTGATTGTCATACAATATCATACGAGGCAAGGCAAGACTACTTCAAGGACTGAACTAACATGGTTCAAGCAGATTACAGCAACAATACGACAAAAGCTGCGGTCGGCTACTTTTGGTTGGATCGAACCAATAATCTATAAACGAATGCATATAAGAAGAAAAGAAAGAGGGGCGCCCTGTTTTCCCAGCAGCGTGCATATTTTCAGGAGGGCAGATCGTACGAATAATCGTGTCAACCAACAACACATCAAGATCGACGGGCTCGGAAACGCCAAGCAAGGCCGCAAGAGGCACGGAAAGGGCATAAACGGATTCGGAAGACAATGTGAAGCCTTTACCGTGGCTAAGCGAAGGATTTTGGGTATATATTAGGGTTTTCCGGCCGTCTTGATTTGAAAGGAATATAGAAGAAAGCACACACAGACATAACAATGCAACCACACAATAAACCCTCCATACTGCCTTCCTGCCTCATTCTCCAAGTTGCATCTGCCAACCTCAATGCTACTTATCTTACATACTTAAGCATCTTTGCTTAAGTAAAAGCTTCCTTCTGCTTATATACCCCTTATAACGACGAGGTCGACAAAGACTCTCGCGAGGTGAAAGCTGGCTGACATCGACGAAGGACAGCCATGTTGGCATGCCAAATGCATAGAAGCGAGCCTGGTTCCGGAAAGATCTGACCAATTGCATTCATGCAAGCGATACAACGGTCCGTCAAAACGACCGACGGAAGCCTAAGACTATACTGCCTATACAAATCCTTCAATTGATTCAACGCTCAGAAATAGTCATCTTCAGTCTCGCCCCCGAGGAAGGCGAAAGCGATACAAAAGAACCGCTGACACGCATCGACTCCAATTATGTCAAGTAGCGGCATTCTGTATCTGTTAGTTTTGTACGTGCAATCAAACAAAAGTACTTCCGGATAGGCCTTGAGGTAATTCATGGATTCTGGGTGAGCGAACATGACGGCTGTAACCCGCCCGTCCGTGTCATGTTGAATCGAATGCCAAAACCCCTCTCTCTCCAAATTTTGGGCAAGAGCATGGACTGTGCTCTGTCCCTCCCAAAGATCACGTTTGATGGCAGCTATTCCATTGTCAACGTCTTGCTGTGTTGCCGTAAGATTACCACTCTGTCGCAGGCACGTTCTAATGTCCTTGGGAGACACCCCGGCTTTGACAAGCAGCGATATTGTCTTTACTTCGTCGACTGTGAAGCTTCGATGTATTGGATGGGCGGACGGGTGCTGACTGGGCGCATGGTTATGCTGCGAATATTTCTTGTCAGGCCTATGTCGAATGCTCCAAGTCAGCCTATCTAGGAATTCTTCTGCCAAAATCGAAAACTGACATCCTGTTCCTCGGGTTGATGTTCTTCGCTGTCGAGGCTTCGTGATCGAGGGTTGCCGACAAGATCGGTCGCATACGTAGGTAACTAACTGTCTGCCTGCCACTAGTTGAGTACGTGGACCTCCCGGTAGTGAAAGCATATCCCCTTGTTAGTGCCCATGAATTGATAGATTGATAGAGTTCATTTCGCGACCTGTAGTCGCCTTCGGGTGGAAGACAGTCGGGTGGAAAGACGTCAGCTTTCTCGAGCGATCTGTCGTCCATGTTTCTCTGCCAAGGGTCATGGAATATCCAGCTGTGCAAACCCAACCCGATTTATCCGCGGGAAAATTCGGATGACGTGCTTAGTCATTGACACGGATAGCCGTGAGACTTTAAATTCACGGCTAGCCGTATACCTATTGGCTCCCGCCGATAACAGCCCATAGACAGAGCGCCGCAGCGGTACGGGAGAGAATTTACAGTGGACGCTTACAGTGGACATCGCTGATTCAGCGAAGGGGGGCGTGAGTGTACGGACCCGCGAACCTATGCGCTCCCCATGAATCGCGTGAATGGGATCGCGACCTTTTGATCTACTCTGGGAAGAAGCAAGGGAGAACACGAAGATCGCCATCTTCGCTTGAAAGGTAGATAGTTTCATTGTTCTTTTGACTCCGGGGTAGGCGTGGCTCGTTCGCCGTCATGGCAGAGCCCGAACCGGCGACTCTGGCGGACGTGGGGGCGGGGTTAGACCCAAGTAGCCCGTCGCCACCGACGCGTCCGACGCGAGGGACAACGCCAAGTGGGAGAGTCCAAGATACGCTACGATCATTGGAAAGCGCGACAGCAAGAGCTTCTAAGAGAATCACACTTCGAGCGACGCGGGTCGCTTCAGTCGGCAGTGAGAGTGAGAAGGTCAGCGAGGTGAAGCCGCGCAGCAATGGCGAGACTGGCAAAGTCATGCTTGCGAGGGTTCTGGACGTGCTGGGGAAGATGGGCACAGAGATTGGAGAGTTGAAAACACGAGTAGCGGAGCAAAGTGACACGATCCGCAAGCTCGGCGCCACCGTTTACAAGCAAAGCACCATCATTCAGGGACAGGAGGATTTGATTCGAGATGTGGAGGCCAAGGTCCAGGAGTCTACTGCGGAGTCTCAACGCAAGCACGATGTGTACCACAAGGAAACGAAAGAGGATCATCAGGACCTTCTGAGAGAAGTTATCGCCGTGAAAGAGCAACTGGTTCAGCTGACGCAAAAGCCGAGCGCGGCGGGCGAGGCGACTGAGCCGAGTGGCCATCGAGCTACATTTGCGGACATCGCACGCTCTCCGCCCGCGAGTCCGCCGACCAGTGTGCACAGCGTATCTGGCCCCAGAAAGCAAAGGACAGCGGGCGATTCCCTTCATTGTACCATTGACACGTCTCGCGTCAGCGAGTCAAACAAGAACAAGTCGCAAATTGCGTCAATTCGCCAGGCCGTCGAGGCGGAGGTGAGGGCGAAGAATGGACTAGAGACATGGAGGTGTGCGGCAGTGGTGAGAGAATCCAGGAATGGCGACCGAGTCAAAATCGTCTGCAGAGACGAAGCCGAGCTTCAGCTGGTCAAGGAGGCCGCACAGAAGACTGCCGTTAAGGGAGCGCGAGTCATGCGAGACCAGCTATATCCAGTCCGGGTTAACAACGCCAACCGAACTGCGGTCCTCGATACGGAAGGCCAAGTTCTGCCCGGAGCGATCGAGACCCTGAGCGCCGAAAACAGAGTGACCATAGGGAAGATCTCATGGCTCAGCAAACGGGAATCTGGCAAAGCGTACGGATCGATGGTGGTGTATGTCACCAAGAAGAGCGACGCAGAAAGGCTTCTGGAAGGATACTACTTTGACCTAGCAGGAGAGTCAGCCACCACTCACGCTTTCGAACCAAGAACCGGACTGGTTCAGTGTTTCAATTGCCAGGAAATCGGACATAAAGCATATGCGTGCAAGAAGCAGCGTGTGTGTGGTAAATGCGCCATTGTCGGCCATCACCATAAAGAATGCACAGCGATCGAGCCGAAGTGCGTTCCATGTGGCGGACCACACGAGTCGTTCAGCTGGAAGTGCAGGATGAGGAACCCGGGCAACAATGCTTGAGTCCCTCCGTATCCTACAGCTGAATGTGCGCAAGCGAGATGTGGTACAGCAGAGCCTGATGAACGACGCAGATCTGAAGGACTTTGCGGTGTTGGCTCTCTCTGAACCGTACGCGCGCAATATTGACGGAAAGGTGATGACGAGTCCCGTAGTACACCACAACTGGACAAAGATGACACCGACTTGTGTCCGAGAAGCCTCGTGGCCGATTCGCAGCATGCTCTGGATCCGAAGTGATCTCGAGGCACAGCAAGTCCCGGTGCCATCGGCGGGCCTTACAGCAGCGTTACTACGACTCGAAGAGAGGGAGGTGTTGGTAGTGTCGGTGTACGTGGAAGGGAAGAACGATAAGGCGCTGTCGAGCGCGATGGAGTTGTTGCGTGACTTGATAGACCGCTTCCGCGGTAGGACCGGAAACCGCACCGATGTGGTTTTGGCGGGGGACTTAAACCGCCACGACTTGCTCTGGGGCGGGGACCAGGTGCCGACAAGGAGGTAAGGGGAAGGGCAGCCTATCATCGATTTGATGGAAGACGTTGGACTGTGCAGTCTTTTACCGAGAGGGACGAAGACATGGCAGGGGCCGGATAAAGAGAGCACCATCGACTTGGTAATCGCATCGGCCGAGCTGGCGGACGAGGTGACATCCTGCGCGATTCACTCAACCGAGCACGGATCGGACCATCGGGCGATCCAGACAACTTTTGACATTCGAGTGCGAGAGCGAACCTTTCAGCAACGCCTGCTGCTCAGAAACGCGCCGTGGATCAACATCGCAGCCAGGGTAGAAGACGAACTCCGTCCTTTACCTTGGAATGTGGGAGTATAGGCATAGGCCGATCAGCTCATGCGGGTCGTCACCAAGGCCATTCACGATCTGACGCCTCGGGCGCAGCCGCCGCCATACGCGAAGCGGTGGTGGACAAAGGATTTGACACGTCTCCGGCGGACGTATACATACTGGCGTAACCAAGCGAGGGCGCAGCGACGAGCTGGTCAGTCACGGCCGGATCTTGAGCGTCACGCCAAAGACGCCGCTAAGGAATACCATGACAACATTCGAAGACAGAAGAAGGTTCATTGGGAGGATTTCGTAGCCGACGAAACCAACATTTGGAAGGCAGCCAAGTACATGCGGCCCAATCAAGGCTTCATTGATAATAAAGTGCCGCCTTTGAGAAGAACGAACGGATCCGTGCCTAATGGCAAGGGTGAGCAAGCAGAAGAACTTCTGGGTACTTTCTTCCCGCCGTTGCCGTCGAGGATCGAGCCTTAGGGCGAGCATCCGAGACGAACAGCGGTGGCCATGCCGGACCTCACTCTGCAAGAGATCGAGGAAAAGGTAATGGCAACTAAACCGTGGAAGGCTCCTAGAGAGGACGGCCTCCCCTCGATCATCTGGAAAAAGCTTTGGCATGTAGTCAAGTATCGTGTGTGGACCCTCTTCGACGCATCGCTTCGAGAGGGGGTGGTGCCTCATCAATGGCGGACAGCTAAGATCATCCCGCTGAGGAAGCCCGGGAAGGGAGATTACACCCTGGCCAAGGCATGGCGACCGATCTCTCTTCTATCAACTCTCGGCAAGATCTTGGAAGCAGTCGTCGCGGAACGCATCAGCTACGCGGTCGAGGCTCACGGGCTTTTGCCCGCGAATCACTTCGGTGCAAGAAAACGTAGATCAGCAGACCAAGCACTCGTGCTCCTGCAGGAGCGGATTTACAAGGCTTGGAGAATGGGTAGAGTGCTGAGTCTCATCAGTTTTGATGTGAAAGGGGCTTACAACGGAGTGTGCAAAGAGCGGCTGCTGGACAGAATGAGGGCGAGGGGCATCCCGGACAGGTTGGTCGACTGGGTGGACGCATTCTGCTCGGACCGAACGGCATCCGTGGTTGTCAACGGACACACGTCCGAACAGCAACTCCTGATGCAGGCCGGCCTACCTCAAGGATCTCCATTGTCACCCGTAGCATTTCTCTTTTTCAATGCGGACTTGGTGCAGAGACGAATCACTAGCAATGGTGGTTCCGTCGCCTTTGTAGACGATTACTCTGCCTGGGTCACGGGACCAACAGCAGAGTCGAATAGGGCTGGAATCCAGTCGATCATCGACGATGCGCTCGACTGGGAAAGACGCAGCGGCGCTACGTTTGAGGCGGACAAGACAACCGTCATCCACTTCACACGAACTGCAGAGCGCGGCAGCCCCCGACATTTCACCATCAAAGGAAACGATGTTAAACCGAAGAACAGTATGAAGCTACTGGGAGTCCTCATGGACAAAGCGCTCCGCTTCAAGGAACACATCGCCAGGGCAGCTGCTAAAGGGCTGACCGCAGCCATGTGTCTGAGGCGATTGAAGATGGCTTCACCACGAACGGCGAGACAGCTGTTCATCGCGACTGTGGCCCCAAGCATGGACTATGCCTCCAACGTATGGTCGCATGCATGCGGTGCAAGGGAAGCCACATGGATCGAGAGAGCCCAGCGAGTCGGCGCACAGGCGATCACAGGAGGGTTTCGTACCGTGGCCACGGCAGTGGCTGAGGCCGAAGCCAGTGTGCAGTCGTTCCGAGAACGGCATGATGAAGCGGCGACCAAGTTCTGGATCAGGATGCAGACGCTTCCAGGGACGCATCCCCTAACATCCTTGAGGCTCAAACTGAATAAGAGGTTCACCTCGCCAATGCAGAAGCGCCTCAAAGATGGAAACAGTGGACACCAAACGACTGGAGGTCATTCACGAGTTCGCACTGGCGCCATGGGACGAGCGTGTCCCTATGACGAATGGGACGGACGACGTAGTGACAAAGAAGCCAGACGAACTGGAAGGCATCATCATTGCAACGTCCAGCTCGCAACGAAAAGGCCTGGTCGGGATGGGAGGCGTCGTCCGTGACGCTTCGCGCAACAGCTCAAGCGAGGTGCTAGCAAGTTACTCAGTCACGCTGGGTCCCAGCGACGAGCAGAACGCTTACATTGCAGGGCTTGCGGCCATTGCAATGGCATTGAACTGCTTGCCGGCTGGACTGCACCGTCGGGACCTGACAGTCGTGACAAGTAACCTCTCCGCCCTGCAGGTCATTGCGCGGCCGCGACAGCAGTCTGGGCAGCGGATAATGCGAGAGATCATGCTTATGTCGAGGCGTTGCGGAAAAGAGGATGCGATGTTTCCCTTCGATGGGTGCCTGCCCAAGAGGAGGATTTCTCCATTGGCCCATTAGCCAAGGCTGCCGCGAAGCGAGCGACTAGGGAAGAATGCGTTGCCGAACCTGCGGCATTTCAGGCAAGATCAACGACCTTACGACTGCTGCTCACTGGGCAACGACATTCTGCTGCGATTCCAGAAAGAGTCGGAAAATGGTCCAAACGTATTGACAAGGCGCTTCCCGGTAAGCATACCCGAAAGCTTTATGACGGGATGAAAAAGAAGGAAGCAAGCGTGCTGGCGCAACTTCGTACTGGCAAAACCCGACTGAACAGCTACCTCCGCAAGATCGGAGCAGTGGAATCGGATGAGTATGCATGCGGACAATCAGCAGAGACAGCAGAGCATTTCCTCTTTCGATGCAGAAGATGGGCGTCACAGCGAGAGATCATGCTTCGATATGCGCGCGGAAAGGTGGGGGATCTATCGTTCGTCCTGGGAGGTAAAGCAGCGGCGGACAACGACGAATGGCAGCCGGACATGGAAGCGGTACGAGCAACGGTGCAGTTTGCACTCGCAACAGGGCGTCTCAACATGGACCAGCAGTCGATGACGAACTAAGGACATAAACCGCTTACTAACACCGAACAGCCTTCAACTTGACAGATCGCGCCTCAGCCGCTGAAGGTAGGACGCTGAACACTTGGAGAAATTAACCTTCAAGCAGGCCCTATCGTGTCATAGCGAACGAGGCTGGACGTGGATGAGGACGTGTATGGGTCTTCGGGTGAGGTGGGACAAATGTACAGAAGGTACATAGCTTAGCGTAGTGGCCCTATGGGGGGAACCCTTCGGGCGTAATACACATAATAATAATAATGTGCTCCCAAACTGTGAGGCCCACTATCACGACGTGACAGAGAGTGAAGAACGGGGGCCAGTGATTCAATTGTTGATCTCTGAAGAGCTTCTTGAAGTCCCGTGAAGTCGCCCTTTTTATCCTTCAACCCACGTCCACAATGTCTCGGGGGTCTCTTAGCGTCCTGCGCGTGACACTGGGCCAGGATTGATCGACACCTTTGCGGCAGTGGCAGTGTCTCGACGCAGAATTAACTCGGTCGCAATGCCATTCCGGAAATAGCCTCGAGTACAGAGCTTTCCCCAGCAGACTGGTCCCCACGGACAACAATTTCCGGAAGATCAACATATCTGCTGACTTGGTGGGTGGAAACTTGCAGCGGACCTTTTCAGAGTAAGCAAAAGTGCGAATCTGGTCTAATCTGATTTGATATGGATATAACTAGCCTTGTCCCACCGAGATCGGAAACGCCCGTCGCCCGAAATAGGCCGCTCCAATATAACAGCACTTAGCTTAGCTCCATTTCTCGCCCAGAGTCACGTGCCACTGAAGAGCTGCTAAACTAAAGCAGCTTTCGGCCGCCCTGTCTGGTCCATTCTCAGTAACCTTGGCTGACAAGATCTAGCCCTCAATTCACATATGAACGCGTCTTCCCGTATGCTGGGTCTTACAAAACACGATGACGAGACGGATTGGAAGACACTGCAAACGCGATGCAGCTTACAGGCAGCGAAAAAAACCGACTCATCGCAGGGAATGTCTTCTCGGCTCGGGGATCCGGCGACCAGACGCCGCCCATGAGGCCTCCAGAACACGAGGTGCCAAACTCCATCTGCGCAGCCAGGTTTCTGCGAAGGGTCAACATCAGCAAGGTATGGCTGAAGAGGAAGTCTTCAGATGCAAGAACACATGATTCCCAACCGTAGTGTTTTCCTCGTCGTCCAAATCACCCACTTTGCGCAAAGAAGACTTTCTGTCCTGTTCTGTCACCTGACCGGAACACCAATGAAAGCTGATTATCTGGAGCAGATGGCATACCGTCTGCAGATTTCCCTCTCGCTCGCTCACTTCAAGACGAAGTTCGGCTTGGAGGACTTTACGTTCAATACTATAGAAACCCTGTTCAATGAAAATTCGATGCCAGGGGGCGTACAAGCCAGCGATTGCGCCTATGATGCGGGCCTCACATACCCGATCACAGAAAGCAGGTTTCTCCGCGATCCAGACTTCTCATTTCCTAGCATCATGAATTCAAGCAACGATAAGCTAGGTCGGCTTAGAGGCGATCGCACTGCCGAGGTTCAGAACTTCCTCCCATGTCTTTATATACAAACCCAGACCGAACAAAACTCCTCAAAACCTTTCCAAAATCGCGACGTTCCATTTGAGAGTTCGCACCTCACGTCAATATCACCCCTGAGGCAACAAACTTTGCGTCATTTCACTACAAGAGACGGGCCAGACTTATTCCTCTCAAGACAGTAGTAGGTGTCCGATGCGCCAAAGCCATTTCTTTTCTGACCCGTCCTGTAAGGCACACAATCACAACAGAACAGAGAGTGAAGAACGGGGGTTAATGGTGGGATTATTGATCTCTGACGAGCTCTCCAGATGAGCTCTCTCAGTGCTGTTCGATGACACTTTTGTACCTGCACGAGGTTGTCCAGCCCCGTGCTTTGATGCAGATTGTCCAACCCAGCCAGAATTCGGAACCGTCCAGCCGTCCATCCCAACCCAGCACTTCAGGCGCGTGACACATTCTCGCATCAGGAAATGATGAGTTAAGCCTCCCATCCTACGAACCAGAAGCAGATGCGTGAGGCGCGCCACAATCATTTCCAGGAGCGGAGAACAAGGATCAACAGGTTCGAACTTGATTTTCCGAGACTTGACCCTATCACACACAACGATGCAAAGGTAGGTGGAGACTCAGAGGACTGGATGTTCTTCTATTCTCTATTCTAGTGAAAGCAACTTGCTGCTCTTATAGCTGCGTGTATGGAAGAGAGAGGCCTACAAGGGGTTAAGCTTGAGTCATGTAGCCGTATCAGATTCATCCGATGTGAGTTCACCTCACGAACTTATGGGAACCCTATGCTATGTGTGACAGACCCGAGTCAGTATTCAAAATGTGCAGCCCTCCACCGCAGTCAAATGCTTTGGGTGCATGATCGCAAGACGAGGGTCAAAATGGCATAACTGATCTTCTTGCCGGAAGAACACCTTTGTCGAAGGGGAGCCTCCATTTAGGCCTGAAATCTGAACGCGAGTGGAAGGGTTTCAAACCGGCGAATGAGAGTCATGGACTTGCTGAAACTTTTGAAGGCCTGCAACGTATGCGTTGACAAGTGACTGAGGGAATGCGACAACTGTTCTGAAGTTGTAAAGGAAAAAAGAAACTTCAGCATGTCGAAAGGGTTCTTGCGCTTTAAGCAAATCTCAGGTGCACAATCACGAAAGGAGGTGGAGAGAGGAGAGCAGGGCGAGGAGCTCCTAAGCACCTTCGTCCCACCTCTGCCAACCATGATTGAACCGGAGGATGAACGTCCGCGAAGAGAAGCGGTAACTATGCCCGACCTCACCTTGCAAGAGATTGAGTAAAAAGTGATGGCGGCCAAGTCTTGGAAAGCGTCAGGAGACGACGGTCTCCCTGCGATCGTGTGGAAGAAGCTCTGGCATGTGGTCAAGCACCGCGTGTGGACGCTGTTCGGCTCATCGCTTCGATAGGACGCGGTGCCCCACCAATGGAGGACGGCTAAAATCATCCCGCTGAAGAAGCCGGACAAGGACGATTATAGACTGGCCAAGGCGTGACGGCCGATCTCACTGCTGTCAACGCTTGGCAAGATCCTCGAAGCAGTCGTTGCAAAACGCATCAGCTATGCAGTTGAAGCTCACGGACTGTTGCCCGCAAATCACTTTGGTGCACGGAAACGCGATGTCAAGACTGGATACCAAGCGCGTGGAAGTCATCCACGAGTTCGCACTCGCGCCGTGGGAGGAACTATTGCAAGCAGCTCTCAAGATAGACCAGCTAGAGGTGCTGAGGTCAGAAGAATCAGAGGACATCACCATCGCGACGTCCAGTTCACAAAGAAAAGGCAAGGTCGGGCTGGGAGACGTCGTTCGGGATGCTTCCTGCGACAGCGCAGACAGGGTGCTAGCAGGCCATTTACTCCGTCACCCTCGGCTCCAGAGATGAGTAGAATGCCTACACGGCAGGACTCGAGGCAATAGCCATGGCACTGGGGTGTGTACCTCTAGGTCTTTGTGACCGAGATCTCACAGTTGTGACGAGCAATCGCTCCGCCCTGCAAGTCATCGGGCGGCCGCGGCAGCATTCTGGCCAATGCACGATACGGGCGATATACGGATCTGTTCAGTTCCTAGCGAAAAGAAGCTGCAGTATCAGACTCAGGTGGGTGCCTGCAAAGGACAGGGAGTCCGGTCTGGGACCACTAGCCAAAAGGCAAGCGAAAAGAGCAACGCTAGACGAGTGCGTAGCCGGACCAGCAACGTCCTAAGCAAAATCAACGACGTTACGACTGCTGCTGAACGGACTCACTCGAGTTCGTCAGCTCCCAGAAGGAGTTGAAAAGTATTCGAAGCGTATCGATAAAGCATTGCCAGGCAAACACACCCGCAAGCTATACGACGAGCTGACAAGAAAGGAATCGGAAGTGGCTCTATGGGGGAACCCTCCGGGCGTAATACAAGCCAAAGAAAAAAGAACGTGGAGTGTGGAATGAGTTTCAATCATGGGTTGATTGTCACGCGCAGGACGCTAGGAGACCTCCGAGACATTGCGGAGGTCGTTTGAAGGATAAAAAGGGCGCCTTCACGGGACTTCAGGAAGCTCTTCAGAGATCAACAAACCCATCATTGACCCCCGTTCTTCACTCTCTGTTCTGTTGTGGTTGTGCGCCTTACATCGATGGTGCTCTCTTCGTGCGGTGGAACCGGATTACCGAAATGCTACGAGAGGCTTGGAGACAAGACCTTTAAAAAGACTAGATCGGCTCAGTTGACGTCGTTCTTGACAACAGTACCAGATCGCTGTCACAATTTTGTCTGAGGAGCTCTCACACAACGAGGCGCACGAGGTGCATGGATGACTGAGCGGCGATCGGGCAGAGGATCCCCTGTGAATCTGGCAACGAAAGACACTTGATTACTTATCTAGTGAATGACTTCTCTCACTCTTATGAACATGATAAGGGACTGAATGCTGTAGCTGCCTGCAGGCAGCAGCTCGACTAGCTGTGACTGCCTGCTGGGCAGTAGGCAGCCCCGTGAGCGAGCGTCTTGATCCTGACAGGAGCAGAAGCCTCGGACGGGGTGAATTCGAGTGATGGGACTGCATCAGATTCGTCCGGTTTAAGAACTTCATATCTTATCGGAGCTGTGTAACCGACTAAAAGACGGCACAGCATTTCTGATAGCGGGCGAAATATTTTATGTAGATATCCATCGCCCTGTCGAGCCCATTTTCTCTGAATGAACAGAACAATAATCGCGCATGTCAAAGTCACTTCGCGCGGAGAAAAAATGGATATGACATGGATATTAGCTACCGCATGCCCACAGCTGCTGCCGAAAGAAAAGGTTTGCGAGGATACTTGCGTCAAGCCGATCAGCAAACACGAGCCAGAATTGGAGCTTGGGTACATATATATATCTATTTATAAGGGCTCCTCGGCAATGATCACCAAGCCCGAAGACAAAAGGTTTTTTTTGGTCACAATCAAGGGCAATCTGCATCATGAAGCGAACCCTATTCCCTACCCTTTTCAGCTTCGCAACTGTCACGTTCGCTTGCGCACCTGAAGACCAGGCATACTGGATTGTGAAAAGCAATGATAAAGCACAAAAGGCTATCGAACATCTCGGTGTCTCGGAAACTTCTATCAAAACTCTCAACGGGAACATAGATTTGAATCATCTTCAGCCTGGAAAAACCCTGACTGTCCCATACGTCCCTTCTTTGAGCCCGCCTGCGACATGGAGTACCAGCACGCATATCAGTAATGCGTCCACGTCTTGCATGGCATACCTGCAATTGTCACCGAGCCCAACCTCCATCTGGAATGACATCAGGTCGCAATCCGATCTTGAGCACAAACCCACTATCATTCCCACTCAACCACCTTCCGTTGAAGATACAGAACGTCGAAGAAGTTTTATTTACAGCCAAGGAAAACAATTTTGCTATCCGCCAAGGGAGGTTCTCGGATCTGAAAGTCGCTACAAAGAGTTTTTCGACCAAGCTGTTCACGAGTTTTGCAAACAAAAGAGAGAACCTCTGAGCTTGGCGAACATTCGCTACTTGGAACTCTTCGCCATCCCGACTGGTTCCATCGAATCTAATCTCATGTACATCCTGTCCTCCACTCTCAGTAGCCAGACATATGAGTGCGCCATGAATGCCACGAAGCTTGATGAAGAGGGCTGTCAGTTGACGATGAAGAAATTTTGGACCCAGTGCGACAATGGGGGTAGTGGTGGCAGGATAGAGGAAGCCTGCGTCATTTATGATTACCAGGCGGTTCGGCCCCAGAAACATGATGCCGAGTAGCGTTATACCAGAGCAGGGCCAGCTCCATAGCCTTCACGACCCGAGGGAAGGTACTGGTAGACGTGAAGTGGGACACTGTGGTTCAGCGTACGTATTTCTGGAAGCTAGATAGTCTAATGGGCCTCAGGTTCCCTGCTTTCTTCAGTGTGGACATCGAACGAACAGGAGTCAAATCGATAGATTCATTCGATGTCAAGTCTTACGAATGTCAAATCGAATGGGGGTCTGTTCATTTGCTGTTGTCACGCGCAGGACGCTAAGAGACCTCCGAGACATTGCGGAGGTCGTTTGAAGGATAAAAAGGGCGACCTCACGGGACTTCAAGAAGCTCTTAGAGATCAACAATCCCATCATTGACCCCCGTTCTTCACTCTCTGTTCTGTTGTGATTGTGCGCTTTACAGTTTGATCTCTCTACCCCTTAGGGCACAGGGACCGTTGAACGGGATCAGTCGATAAACATGGATTTATCACAACTGCCTTCGGACT